>LPNX011118125.1:471751-523099 GCA_001517045.1 Pseudotsuga menziesii
TTGATCGGTTTCACTGATTCAGATTGGGCCGGTGATCCTGATGATCGAAAGTCTACTGCAGGTTATGTTTTCAGTCTGGGATCTGGACCTGTCACTTGGGCTTGTAAGAAACAACAAGCTCTTGCTCTTTCTTCAGCAGAAGTAGAATATCAAGCCGCAGTTAATGCCAGTCAGGAAGCTTTATGGCTTCGACAGATCCTTTCAGAGTTTGGATTCGAGCAATAGCAGCCTACTCCACTTTGGTGCGATAATAAAAGTGCCATCAAGCTTGCCAAAGATCCAGTTCTACATCAGCGTAGCAAACACATTGAGCTACACATGCACTTCATCAGAAATCTTTTTCATGATCGTGTTATTGAAGTGCTCTATTTCCCTACAGATGATCAAGTTGCAGACATCTTCACCAAGTCTCTTACAGAAGCGAAGTTTTCTAAACTTCGGTCTATGTTAGGAGTTCAGGAATGTGTCATTAAGGGGGGATAGGATCTAATGCCTCCTTCCTTCTCCTAATAGTGTCACTTTTGTAAATCCTTCAATCCTATCCCAAGTTGTTCTTAAGGGGGGATGTTAGGATATTTAGACACTTAGGAGTTAGTTAAGATCAACTTGTGTAATATATCCGTTAGGTAAAAGTGTGTTTCTTTAGTATGCATTAGTATGCATTTGTAAATATTCTAATCCGACGGTCACGATATGTTCTAGACATAAAGTGATCCGACGGTTCAACTTCTCTTAGATCATACCTACCATTGATCTGTGGCTTAACACCCGATTGGTGTATGATCTTTATTTAAAGAGCATAGAGGGTCCTTGGCTAGTTGATCGATTATGAGAAGCTCATGTAACTTTCTTTCTTTTGCATAATAAATTGCTCCGAGTAGCTATTTGGCAGGGGCCGTGGACTGTTTCCCTCTCGAGGGTTTTAACCACATGACAAACATTGGTGTATTGATCTGTGATCTATTTGTGTGAAGCGACTACTCTTGGTGTTCGGTCCTTTGGGAGTACCCTATGTACCCTAACATTCCTACGCAGAACCCCCGTATTCATAGGGTCATGTCAGGCCAGTATACCCATATCACCTCTCCTTCTTAGTTCTGATATCAAATCGGTAAATTACAGGCCAATAAGTGCAAGTTACAGCACATGAACATGCAACGAGAAATTGAGGTTGGGATTGGATAAATTAGGAAATTTAATACAGTTATAAGCATGGAATAATTGGCAAGATTTGGCACAGATTAGGAAAAAGGTGACGGTCGTGTGATAAGCTCAAGTACCCATTCGGACATACTGATTGACAGTTAAATGAGTAAGGGTCTACTGAAGGGTACAAAAAGGAAAAGCATGATTGATTTTGTCAAACCCAATTTATGCCTAATCATGTAGATGGTCAAAATCCATACCTTTGCGATATAAGATGAACCGTGACTTTCCATAATAGTTCATCATTTCATCGCAGCCATCAATTTAAAGCATAATTGTGTGCATGCTACTATAATATTACCCTCGGTGAATCAAGAGCCCTCTTTTCATCCTTGACGAAACTATAATTGGAGCTGTGAAGTGAGTCGAGACACAGCAGAGTTGTGAATGACAATATTTGTCGATGAATATGACAAAGTCACAGCCATTTTCTGGACAAATATGGATGTTTCGCAACCATTTTGTGAAAAAATCTAGAGGAGTTGTGGCTGCGGAAGTAGGAAAAGTAGGCAACATATAGCGGAATCATTGCTGGGGAATGGATCAAGTATGGCAGAGTCACAACTGCAAAAATAGGGAAATAGGATAAATTTAGCAGAGTCCCAGTTGGAGAATAGGACAAGTCTGGCGGAGTCACAACTACGAAAAATAGGGAAATAGGTGAAATTTGGCGGAGTCGCAGTTGGAAAGTAGGACAAGTTTGGCGGATTCACAGCTGTAAAAATAGGGAAATAGGAGAAATTTAGTGGATTCGCAGCTGGAAAGTACGACAAGTCTAGTGGAGTCACACCTACAAAAATAGGCAAATAGGAGAAATTTGGCGGAGTTGCAATTGGAAAGTAGGACAAGTCTAGCAGAGTCATAGCTGCAAAAAATAGAAAAATGGGCAAGGTTTCACGGAGTTGTAGTTGCGCAATGGGACAAGTCTCGTGAAGTCATAGTTGCGAGAAATGAGAAAATAGGCAAAGTTTCAGTTCATCGTCTTCTTCCACTAAGCTGTTCATTTTTTCAAGGAGTTTTTTCGAAATAGGAAAATAAAATAGGGCGCCCGCAGTCGTTTAGGCCTAGTCGTGACTGTTGCTCCATAAGTAAATTACTGCACATATTCTTCAAAAGAAAACCGTTCAAGTTTAAACTAAAGAAAAATAAAAAAATAAAACAAAGCATCAACTTATTTATGTACAGATTCCTGTGTGGAAATCACAGTGTCCTTTTAAAGTTTTACAGGGGTAAAGAAAAATTCATTCTCTTGCATTAACTGATATCCTGGATCAGCTACAACATGCAAAACAAATGCGTCCTTTGAAATTAGCTTATGATACAGTCACAGCCTATGACCATTAGCAAATAATGGCGTATGATCTTCATCAATAGTGACTAGGTGGACTGTGCCATTATCAAACACCCTGTCTATTTGGTATGGTCCCAACCATCTTGTACGCAACTTAACTTTAAAGTCCCTCTTGAACCTTGAATCATACAATAATTCCCAGTCTCCTTCACATAATACTTTCTTATTTATGAACTGATCATGCCACTTCGATCGATGTTGTCTTTTTGATGCACAACAGTTGTGCGCTTCTCGTCGAGTTCATTTAACTAATTCAATATGTTCCTTTGAGCTTATGTCATGTCTAAGTTTGCTTCCATAGCTGTATTTAAATTTTTGATTTCAAATTCAATGGGAAAGGCACTGTTCTTACCATACGCCAAGTCATATGGAGAGAATCCTGCAGTGTTGTGCCAAGTGGTGCGATATGCCCATAGTGCCTCTAGAAGTCTATCAACCCAGTCTCTATGATGGCTTCTGACTATTTTTGTGAGGATAGATTCAATCACTTTGTTGGTACTTTCCACTTGGTCATTGGCCTGCGGATGGCATGGTGAAGTTATTTTGTGTTGAATATTGTACTTCTGTTACAAAGCTTCCAATTTAAGGGACACAAACTAGTGGTCCTCCATCTATGACTATTTCCTTGGGTACTCCAAAATGGTTAAGATTTCTCCATATAGGAAATCTATTATAGCCTGGTCATTGGCCTTGACCAAAGCTACAACCTCCACCCATTTTTTCATATAATTGGTGCAAACTAAGATGTAAAATTTCTACTTCGAGGGAGGGTTGATAGGCCCAACAAAATCCAGGGCCAATTTGTCAAAAGGTTCAACCACCAAATGTGGTTAAAGAGGCATCTTGTCTAGTCTATTGGTTTGTCCCATTCTTTGATAGCTATCACAAGCCTGAACATAATTCTTTGCATCCTTGAAAATTGTTGACCAATAATATCCCATTCGTAATACCTTATGACCTGTTTGTTTGTCAGAAAAATGTCCCCCATAGGGCTCATCATGGTAATATTTTAAGATACTGAAAATTTCATCCTCCCTTACACATCTTCTCATCTCAAGAACAAGACATGTGTAGAAAATATTCCCATCTATCCAGTAGTACTTGGCACTTTGTTGTATGATTTTATTTTTTCTCTCTTTGACAAATGTGTTGGAAGATTTCCTGTAGCCAAATAGTTAGCAACATTAGCGTACCAAGGGTAATGAGCTGAAACTACAAATAAATATTCATTTGGGAAGGAACCTTCGACTTGTAAACTGTCATCATTGTTAGTAAGTCGATATAAAAAGTTAGCAACAACGTTTTCCTTCCTAGGTCTGTCAATAATGGTAATGTCGAATTCCTGTAATTGCAACAACCATCTAGTTACTCTAGCATTTGTGACAGGTTTGTTCATTAAGTACTTAATGGATGAATGATCAGTGTGAACAAAAGTGGGGTATCCAGTAATATAGTGTCTGAATTTATTGATGGAATAGACAATGGATAGAATTCCTTTTCTGTAATAGTGTAATTAAGTTCAGCAGGGGCCAAGTTTTTACTGATATAGTGAATTGCATATGGGGCACAAACTTCCTACTGTCCCAACACTGCTCCAATGGTAGTGTTAGAGGCATATGAGAAAATGTGGAAAGGCTGAGCCCAACTGGGACCCATTAAAATAGGAGTTGTAGAAAAACTCTTCTTAAGTTCAATGAACATTGTTTGGCATGCATCATTCCAGTCGAATTGTACATCCTTCATCAATAGAGTAAATAAATGAGAAGCTAGTTTGGAAAATTTTTCTATAAATCTTCGGTAATAACTAGCATGCCCTAAGAAGCTACATACCTCCTTTTGTGTTCTAAGAGTGGGTATATTTTCAATTACCCTGATTTTGGATGGATCTACCTAGATACCATCAGTAGAGATAAAGTGCCCCTGAACTACACCCGTGCTCATCATCATATGGCACCTTTTAGTGCTCAAAGATAGTTGGGTTTGTTCATAGCGTACTAAAACCTTTTATAAATTTTTCAGTGCCTCCTAAAAGCTACTACTGTATGAGGTAAAGTCGTCCATAAAAATTTCCATGTTGTCATTAACCATATCAGAAAAGATCCTAATCACAACTATCTAAAAGGTGGTAGGTGCATTACACGAACATAAGGGAAGTACCCTGTATGCAAAGGTACCCTAGGGATAGGTGAAATTAGTCTTATGTTGGTCCTCGGGAGCAATTTGGATTTGATTGTAACTACTGAATCCATCCAGAAAGGAGAAAAAAATCCTCCCAAACAAGGTATCAAGTAGCTAATCGATAAAGGGTAGGGGAAAATGGTGTTTTTGCATCGCTTTGTTTAGCTCCCTATAATTTAAGTAGACTCTCCATTTCCCATTCTTCTTTGGCACTATCACAAGTGGAGAAACCCACTCGATGTTTGAGATGGGGTATATAAACCCTACTTCCAAGAGCTTTTGGATTTCTTCTTTCACTATATCCCTAAGGTTAGGGTTCATCCTTCGTTGTGATTAGCACACAGGTTGGGAATCACTTTTAATATAAATGTGATGGGTGCACAGATTAGAAGGGATACCCTTCATATCTAAGTACTCCCAGGAAAAAGCTCCCTAGTGTTGTTTCAAAAGAGTGATAAGGAATTCTAGTTCATTAGGAGTGAGATTCATATTAATGTTCAGTGTTTTCCCTAGCTATATCTCAACTAGAATGCTTTTCAAATTTTTGAGTACTGGAATTATGTTGGTGTCACTGACTAAGGTCTCCTCTGTTATATTTTCTTGTTCTTATTCAAGTAAAGTATTGTTCAAGATCTAGTAAACATGTTTATTGGTATATGTAGGCTCACTAATGAAATTATTGATAGCATCATCCTCTATTTCATCCTTAAAGGTTAAGGCCTTCCCTATCATTAACAATGATTGAATTCCTTCTTCCTCCTACAGCTCCATCCATAGTGGAGTTTCAGTTTCTAAGCTGGGTCAAGTTAGAGGGTATAAGGAAAGGCTTTTGTATCAGTCCCATCTAAGATAGTCATAGACCCTGACTGATAATTGATGCAAGAATCTGTTGTAGCTAACCAAAGTCTTCCCATGATAAGCATATGTCCCCCTAGCTCTGAATTCGGTTGCAAAACCAAGAAGTCCATAGGGTACTCCCACGAATCCACTGATACAATGAGGTCATCCAAGATTCCCTTGGGTTTGGTTGTGGACCTGTTAGCAAGTTCTATAATAGTAGGGGTTGGTCGAAGATTGGTGAGCCCAAGTTTTCTTACAGTTTCTATGGTCATAACGTTAATAGTTGTAGTTAAATATACCAAAACATTCGGTATCTGAGTGTTCCCAATATGTACTATGATAGTAGGGTTCCCGAGATCATCATATTTTGCCAATAGAATTTTTCCCATTATCAATTCAGAAGGTTTTCCTATTACATGGACGGTGGGAGGATCCCTGGGATTTCTTCTTGGTTTTCTTACACATAGATCCCTAACAGTTTTGGCATATATGGGAACATCATGAAGGGCCTGTAACAGTAGAATTTTGACATATAAATTCTTTAATTCTCCTAAGATATTAAATTGAGGTTGTTCCACTATTTTATGCAGTATCAGTCATTTAGGGTATGGTGGTTCTCTAATTAGTTGTGTAGGTTGTGTTTTAATGAGTGTTTATCCCTATGTTTCAGTCGGTATATCAATAGGAATTTCAACATCCTCAATGATGGGGTCACTATATTATATGGGTATTCCTGCTTCATTCTTGCTTCAGTCACAAAAGATGGAATATCTGCAATGACTAAGGGCTCCACAACCTTCCCTGATCCTAGGCATATGTCATTTCAAGGAACTGGGGTAATGGAGTATGCAGGCATGTTGGAAGTCTTAAATTAGTGAACTGATTTATTATTATTTGGGTTAGGGTTAGGTTGGGAAGGAAGTTGTGTTCGTAATGGCATGTTCATTGGTGCAAAATTGTTTTGGAGCTGCAGCTCCGGTTTCTCGTACTGTTGGTGAGGGTATTGCTGATGAGGATATTGCTGGTGAGGAAACTGTTGATGGGGAAAATGTTGATGGGGAAGTTGGTTATGAGGAAACAAATTTCCTGGATTGGTGTTTCTCCAACTAGGAGACCAAGAAGTTTGTTGGTTTGTCTATTGCACCCAAGGTGACCAAGAGTTAGAATTCTGCATAAAAGTTTGAGATGGATGACATTGATTGTTAGAATAATGTGAAGGGAATTTTGTATTCATGTTATTCATATTATTCCAAAAAATTAATGAGTTTGGATTCATACCTTGATTTCGAGGCTACCAAGGCTTCTTCTGAGCAATGAAGTAAGCTTGCTCCACATCAGGAGTAGATTCCTGCAGGACTAACTTCACTTGGGGTAGTGAAGGACATTCCTTAGTGTCATGATTCAGTTCACAGAGTTGGAATACTTACACTTTATCAAGTGGAGACTCCTTTAGTGGGTGGTTCTTCCTACATATGGGATAGAATACGCCAAGTGTCAAATATTCTACTTCTTTCCTATGCTTTGCTCTTAGGACATCCATTTCTAAGGAGATGGAGCTCATAATATTTGTCTTAAAATTTTCAAGAAGGTTTCCTAATTTTCCCAAGTGGATCCTCCATTAGATGACTTATGTGTTCTGTTGAAGACATCTCATTCTAGTCCTTTGTCCCATTTTTTGGTTTTGGAGGATCCTCTTGAATATCTTCGACATAAGTCAATGATCTTATCAAAAGGTTCTTTTGAGATATCCCCCATTCCCAATAGATTCAGCATGTCTAGGAAATCTTCTCTAATCCCACGAAGTAGGATGATATTGATCACATCTATACCCATGTCAGTTTGTCCTTCCCTCTATACATTCTACATAATTCTCTCTACAAAATCCTCCAATCTCTCTTCATCCTTATGCACCATTTTAAATAGTTATTCTTGTTTGTCCTTAGTATTACAATACCCTTTCTACTTTCCAAGGAACACATGTTTCATTTGTTCCCAGGTGGTAACAGTCTCACCACTCAGGCTCATAAACCATCGTAGTGCATTGTCCTTCAAAGTGGCAGGGGAAATATTTAACTTTTTTTCACTAAATGTGTAATCATAGCTATGATAGAGGATGTCAAATTTGAAAAGAAACTCATATGGATCCTCTGTGGCTTTCCCCTGAAAACATGGTAATATTGATGGTGAGATGTTATTCATGGGATCCTGACCAATTGGTTGTTGAATGGGGAAGTGAAGTGTGGAAACGGTATCCTCATGTAGAGGGTCTCCATCATTGTGATGGTTATCCCATACTCCCTTTTGTAATCATCAGGGTCACGTTTGTTATTCATGTTTTCCTCTGCTTCCTCCTATCTTCACTTCCTCTGATTTTCCCACTCCTACTGGAGCTATAACCACTCCTCCGTCGTGACCTCCTTCCTGTCAATGAGTTAAACCACCTCTATCTCACCTAATCCCATTGCACTATCTCTATCTTCGTCCGTATGGACACCAGATGGTGTCACAACTGCTCTTGTTCTCTCCACTGTAGAAGTTTATGCTTCCCCCCTAGGAGTAACCGAGATTCTTCTGACAGATGATGGTTCATGATGGTGAGCTTGAGTAGAATAATTAGCCATGGTAAGTATATTGTCAATGAATGTCCTCCTTCCCAAGGCTGGACTGTTGCCACGACCTCGACCACTTGCAAATTTAGTATTCCGGGGAGTTTTGGGGGTTTAGGGAATATCACGTTGTACTCTCCTTGTATTCATGCAACCCAAAAATAAATCATGCAAGCTTAAAAATTATTGAAAAAAATGAATAGATGCAACTACTACTGTGTCTATCAATTATCTTCCCCAAAAACAATGTGAAAATGTTTGTCACCCTATATGCTAATTAATTACAACTAACACACAGAATGCTCAATATGAATTGTCAACCTAGGGAATTCTTTTTGTTTCAAAGATAATTAGAACTATCTATGCATAAACACTAAGTAGTTGATTGAATGAGTGAAAGATTAAATGTCCTACCTATCTGCTTGGTCAAAACTCCTCTCATGGCTAAACTAATCTAAATTACCCACCTAATTAGAACTCAGAAATGCAATTAGCTTCCTACAATATCAATCCAACAATTAACGAATCTAGAAATAAATAACTAGACTTACTTTTGCAAGAAATTAAATCCTAATAGTATCAAACTATATGTGAATCAATCGTAAGCATTTTAATTCAACTAATCTAAGAATTGGAAACAATAGTAATTGAACTAAACAAACTCCAAACCATAATCTAACTAAATTAGAAAAACTTAGAAAGATAAGTAACTGAAAGGGACTGGAGTTGAGCTTGACTGTAACAGCCATTGGCACACATTCATAATAGAAACTATCTTACACAACCGATTGTCACGCCACACAGTTACAGCTTAATAGGAATGCAAACATTAACTATCAAAGGAAACATAATGATCAACCATTATTGTTGCAGCTAACTGTAAATAATGAATCTACTATAATTTCCACACCACACAACAAAAATAATCAAAGCATCTAATTAACTCAAAAATCTCTGTGGGAAGGAGGGACCAGCCTTGAAATAGAGACGACAACACTCACACAAATTAAGACACACAAATATGAAGAATCATGCTCCTTGTATTAAAAATGGCGAATTATAGTTACAGCTCTTTGTTATAGCTTACACAGTCTAATCAATAATCAACCAACTTTTGGATCATAATGCTTCCCCATATTTATACATGAACAACATAACCTTCACCCACTAATATCGAGTAACCTTGAAGATCTATGATCTTTAGGTTTCCTTGTTACAACGAGCTGTTACACCTGTGAGTGAAATTGAATGGAAATAGGGAATATAGGGAATATTGTTTCTCTGGTCATTAGTAGATATACTGGAACAATTAGAGAGGAGATACCTTGTCTATTGTAGCTATGCCTTAAGTAGCGACGCATTGTTGTAGCTGAGTCTGTTGCAGCTACCACATGGAATGATGACCTCTGTTTGCATCCAACATGTGGAACTGGGACTGGTAGGTAACAACTGGTACTGAATACTCATTTTCTCTTCAGAACACGTGGGCTACTACACCTATGTTCCTCAAGGCTTGAACTATCTTTATAAAATCAAGACATGTTAGCATAATTCAAGAGATGGAGTTCTAACCATAACAATCTTAGGCATTAATAGAATAATAAAATAATTAATCATACTCGTAAAAATTTAAGCTCAATGTGAGGAAAAACATCTATCTTGTGTGTAAAAATGAAGTAGGACAAGGGAAAAAGGATATAATGGGTGTGGTAAAAAAGGGCTATTATAGGACCCAACACCAGTTTCTGTCTAAAATATTCAAAATGGATTATGCCAATTGGTTTGGTAAAAATATCAGCAACATTCATACTTGTACTACAATAGATCAATATAATTTCTTGAGACTCGATCTTTTCTCTGATAAAATGATGTTGCAGCTCAATATGTTTGGATCTGGTATGATAGGTTGGATTGTGTTCCAGCTTAATTGAGATTTGATTGTCACGCTGAATTCTGGCAGCTTTTTTTTTGTGTTCCAACATCTTCAAGAATACGCCTCAACCAAATGGCTTCACAAGTAGCATTGTTTAAATATTTATATTCATCTATTGTGGATGACAAAGAAATAGTTGGATGTTTCTTACTGCTCCATGATATGACTCCCGAACAAATTTTAAAAGCATATCCAGAAGTGTATCATTCTGTCATCGGGATTTACTGCCCAGTCAGAGTCAAAATAACCTACCAACTGAACATCAGATACATCACTATATAAAAGACCATAATTAACAGTTCCTTTTAAATATCGTAGGACTTGCTTTGCAGCTTTCCAATATGTTTCACATGGCTTAGCCAAGAACAAACTAAGAATGCTAACAAAATATGATATGTCTGTCCTTTTAGTAGTGATATAGTTCACACTACCCACTATTTGATGATACAAAGTACCATATACTTCTTTAGATCCATCACTGTTGTATAATTTGACATTTTGATCCAAAGGAGTGGATATAGATTTGCATTCACTCATTTGAAATCTGTCAAGAATTTCCCATGCATACTTGCTTTGAGTGATGAATGTTTTACCAGAATCTCTCCAGAAAGCAATGCCTAAACAATAATGCAAGTCACCAAGGTCTTTCATTTCAAATTCCTGAGACAAATTACTTTTAATATCTGCAATTGATTTATATGCTACACCTATAATGATAAGATCATCCACATATAAGGATATCAATCAAACATTTCTTTCTTCATATTCTTTAATATATAAGCTTGAATCATTTTTACTTTTGAAAAACCCTTGTTGTTTAAATAAGGTGTCAATCCTGATATACCACGATCTAGGAGTGTGTTTTAGTCCATCGATAGGCATTAGAGGAAATTTCAACTCAAAACGAGCCTTTCAACCCTAATTCAAATTCCATATCATCATGTGTTAGCCAATGAAATTGCTTTAAATTTGAAATACCGTATAGGTCTTAAACAAATTTTTAATATAAATTTGGGGATAGGTATCATAAAAAAATTGTTTTTTTGTTCGTATTTTTTACATATTTCCCTTTGTTTTTACTCAAATTTCGAGCGGGAGAGCTCCTGAGATGTAGAATTAAATTTTGCATCCAACGAGTACTCTGCATAATTTTGATGGACCCCGCTACCCCAAAAAC
This sequence comes from Pseudotsuga menziesii, assembly GCA_001517045.1. Lineage (NCBI taxonomy): Eukaryota > Viridiplantae > Streptophyta > Pinopsida > Pinales > Pinaceae > Pseudotsuga > Pseudotsuga menziesii. The sequence continues at coordinate 483,043 of LPNX011118125.1, forward strand.
AAGAAATACCTAGAAAAACATGATGATGACATCATCATCATGTTTTTTCAGGTATTTCTTGTTTTTAGGGTAGCGGGGCCGTCAAAAGTATGCATAGTGGGTACTCGTTGGATGCATAATTTAATTCCGCATCTAACAAGCTCTCCTGATCGAAATTTGAATAAAACCGCAAAGATATATGACGAAAATATGAACAAAAAAGTAGTTTTTTTCTTTTCTTCCTCCAAAATTAATAAATATTATTTCATTATTTTAACTTTTATTTTAATATTTTCCTTATGAGGCTCATTTTGAATTGAAATTTCCTCTAATGCTTCTTTATCCTGCACATAATATGTTCCTTTCCTTTCTGCACAAAACCTTCAGACTGCACTAAGTATACTTCCTCTTTTTAATCACCATTTAGAAAATCAGATTTGACATCTAACTGGTATATTCTCTAGTTATGTTTAGTAGCTAATGCAACTAGCAATCTGATAGTGTTTAACTTAGCTACTGGTACATATGTATTTTCAAATTCAATCCCCTCTTGCTAAGAATAACCCTTAGAAACTAATCTTGCTTTAAATTTGTCAATACTACCATTTGCTTTAAGTTTAGATTTGAATAGCCATTTTGATCCTATGGGTACTTTATCTTTGGGTAATTATACTAAATACCAATTTTTATTTCTCATAAAAAAATTATATTCTTCATTCATTGCAGTTACCCATTATTCCTTATCTTTAGCTTGTTCGTCATTTAATGGTTCTATGACATTCATTATACTAGTCATCAAGGCATAATCTCTAAACTTTACTGGAGGATGAATTTGACGAGTTGACCTTCTAGGTACTACAATACCTATTGGAGTTCCATCCATGATTCTTCTATCTTCTATTGTTTCATCATCTAAGGTAGTATCACTCATGCTTGATTCATGTTCTTGAACCTGTTGTTGTTCCTGCACTTTTTGAAGAATTTATCTATTTTTTCATGCTCATCTGGGATCAATTCTTCAGATCAGCATTGTTCATCCTATTACACATATCTATATTTTCATGAAATAAAACATCTCTACTAGCAATTAATTTGTTTGAACTAGGATGAAATAGTTTGTATGCTTTTTTATCATCACATTAGCCAACACAATACACTCAATGGATTTTGCATCCAATTTCCTTCTATCATCTTTAGGTATGTATGCAAAATCCCTAGAACCAAATATTCTTAAATGACTAATTTCAGGTTTATAGCCATGAAATAATTCAAAGGGGGTTTGAAATTCTAATTTCTTTATTGGACTCCCATTCTTTAAGTACACAGTAGTGTTAATTGCTTCAACCCAAAATCCATTAGAAATGTTTTTACCTTAGAGCATGCTGCGAGCACATTCCACTAGTGTTCTGTTTTTCTCTCAGCAACTCCATTTGTCTGAGGTGTATCAGTGACTCTAAATTGTTGTTGGATTCCATTTTCTATACAATATCTTTTAAAAGCTACAGAAGTGTACTCACCACCTTGATCTGATTTGAGGATTTTAATGTATTTACCTATATGCTTCTCAACTTTGATTTTGAATTCCTTGAAGTATTCAAAGACATCACTTTTTCTTCTGACGAAGTAATCCCATGTGAACCTGGATCTATCATCAACAAATATCATAAAATACCATGCACCACCAAGTGATCTGTTCTGCATAGGTACACATACATCAGTGCGTATTAGTTCAAGGAGTTCAGTTTTTTTTTTCTCTTCATGGTTAGGAAATTCATTTCGGTGTTGTTTCTCGAGTGCAAATGAAACACATTCAATCTGATCATTTTTTATGACAGGAAGACCCTCTACCATATACTTTTTCTGTAGTAACATGAGATCATTGTGATTGAGGTGTCCATACCTTTGATGCCATAATTCGACATCTGAAATAGTTGATATTGCTAGTGCTTGATGGTTTCCCTTGATTGCATTCAGCTTGTACAATCCACCAAGTCTAGGTCCTGTTGCTATAACCCTGTAGTGATCTTAGACATCTTCAACATGGCACTTATATTTATCAAATTCAACTTTCATATCATTATTGGTGATAGCGGAAACATATATTAAGTTCTTTTGTATGCCTGGAACATACATCACATATGTATCGGTTTAAACTGTCCATAAGAGATTAACACTTATCACAATGTAACCTAGGACTTTGTGAGACCTTTTATCACCCAAATAGATGTGTGTGCCATCAGAATTTTCATAATAGTCATCATACCAGTCTCTGTTACAGGACATATGGGCAAAAGCACCCGAATGTATTAACCATCCATTTTCATCATCTGTCTCAACAGACAAAGCATGTTTAGATATAAACAAACTTAGGTTTTTAAATCCATTGACATCAGGGGTTTCTTTTCTAATATAATTTCCATTATGTTTTTTGTATCTATTATTGGAATCATTGTTTATCTTCTTAAAATAGTCTCTAGCTATATGACCTAATTTTCCATAATAATGGCATACAACATCTTTATTAGCACTAGATTCATTGTGTGAAATACCTCTTTGTATTACATGAAACTTGCCTCTGTGTGCATTCCAATGATTTCCTCTATGTGGATATCTAACTCTTACCATCATTTCCTAATTTGCAGACTGGGATTCTGGCTCATAAATATCCATTCGCTCTTCTTCTTGTATCAAGATTCTGTCGAGCTCTGTAAATGTAGGAGGGGTCTGTCTTACTATAAGAGTTGAGATGAACACTTTGTAATATGGAAATAAACCTTTTAATGTAATAGATACCAGATCAGTATTAGAAACTTCTTCACCTATGTCACCCAGATTATCTCAGAAATATTTGATGCAGGAGAGATATTTATTCATAGATTCATTCACATCCATCTTGATAGACAATAATTTAGTCTTTAAAAACAAAATTCATGATTAGAGTATGACGTCTCGTACCAACCTTTCAGTTTGTCCCATGTATATTTGGGCGTCTTGCAATATCTGATGTGAGGTATTATATTGTATTTTACAGACTTGCGAATTAATACATTTTCTTTGGTTTCCCGTGAATTCTAGTGTGATATTGACAAAGTATTTGTGGGCTTCTGTTCATCCCCTTTCACTATTGGCCATAGATCGAGAGCTTCAAGTACAATAATTAGCTTGAATTTCCAATTTACATAATTCTCCCCATTCAATTTTAATGATTTGGTGATATATAAGTCGACAAGAGACGTGTCCATCATTTTCATAGAACTGTAGGGCTAATAATTTCAACCAGATAGTAAGAAAAACAAAGACTGGCTGACCTCTTCATTGTTAAATAGGAAAATAACTTGATGCTCAATGCATGGGTCTGATGTGACGTCGACAAAAAATTGATTAAGGGAGGGCTCACCAAAGCTTCTTCCCTTCTGCTCCTCAATGTTGTCGGCGCACAAGTAACTTCTCCAGAAGCGTCATTAGCACTCTCTCTCTCCTGACTGGAGGTGCCTACAGCGCACACCCTACTCTCAGCATGTGCATCGGCCGAAATCATGAGAGATTTTTTTTACCTTTGATACACATTCATGTTGCTGACTCCTTGGCAGCGTTTACAATATTCCTTTGTAAGATGACTCTTGTACAAAAAATAGTGCAACCTTTCTCCTTTGGAAGAATGTGGAGAGATCTCCACTCCAAAAAGTGTAGCAGCAATTTCTCCACCTAAGGGAAAAAAATTACTAGCAATTTATTTTGAAATGATCAGGCTAAGTTGCAGCTCTCAGGAATCCACACTCATGCCCAACACTCAAGCTTTTAACTTTCAGCTTCTCCATGGAAAACAGACAATGGATCTCACAAAACAATTTCTTCAACGAATTTCTAATTCCCTCACAGCATCCCTCAACTTGGATCTGATACCAAATTAGAGAAACCAAGGAGGAAAACCAGCAAATCACAAAGGCTCGCACAGAAAGGAGGAGATGCACACTCAACTCAATTGTATTAACGAATGAAAGTTACATATATAGGAAAATGATAAGCTAATCTAGATCAAATAAATGTGGATAAGATTCTACATCATAGGAGTTGTTTGAACAAATATCTAGATATAGAAAACATCACGAATACTTTGGTTTCATTATATCCAACAATAAAATCGTTAGCCTATAGAGACCATTTGGATGCATACACATGTTAAGCTAGGATTTGACCCCAAAACCCACCTAAGTGGATCAATTAGCTCCCAAACCATCCCCAACAGTCACAAATTCATGGATGGAGCATGTTGGATCATAAATTAGGGCATGTTAGGCATGGGTGAGCACATGGGTGAGTGGGAGTGGCTCTAGGAAACAATAAATGCCCAAAAAGAACAAAAAAACACCAAATATATGTACTAGCACCCATGGTCAAACAGGTTCCCTATTTTAAGGGATGGGGAGAGCACCAAGACTAAGTGTCATCAATGAGGGTGCATGAATTGTCAAAATGATCAAAGTGGAGCACCTCAACTGCAGTAAATGAGTCCAAAACACTTATTAGACCAATGATCAACAAGCCTAGTTTTAGACCATATAACATAACATAAAACCTAATGAAAATGCATCGTAGGTGTATAACCATGGTATTAAGATGGATTAATGCTCTAACAAATGTGTAAATATATAAAATAAATAATTTTTAATGTGAATTATTTTAAATAAATATAATTTATAATTTATTTACAAAAGTTTTATTTACAATTCAATACTAAAATGCGTTACTTTATTTTATTTTATGACCACTTTATTTTAGTATATTTATGCATTCAAAAGTACTCATGTTTCTAGTTACTCTTTTGTTATTAATTTAATTTGTGCACATATTTTCACTTTAACTTAACCATAGTTACATGAATTGTAATGCAAAAGGTGAGTTGTAAATATGCCTTCCCCACAAAATGAGAAAGTTACAATATTTTATTATATCTTTTACTCATTTTAGACATCAAAATTTGCGTAATGCTCATAATCCATGTATAAAGAAACATAACGATGACACCAATTGTTATATATATACTCTTAATCTTTAAGACTTAAAATTTAAATCATTAATTTAAATGTCTTTTACATTTTTCTTAAAATTAATTAAAATAATGTGTTATGTTATATGATGAATTTAACAAAAGGTTTAAAAAATTTATATTAACATAGTGTAACTAAAAGGTATGAAACAATAAATGTGTTAACTAAATAATATATTTCTTAAAGTTTCATAAATTAAATTTGGCCTTGCTGAAGGTTAATCATCATTAAATGCAATATTTATTTATTGGTTAACAAGATATAACTTAAAATTTAAATCATTAATTTAAATGTCTTTTACATTTTTCTTAAAATTAATTAAAATAATGTATTATGTTATATGATGAATTTAACAAAAGGTTTAAAAAATTTATATTAACATAGTGTAACTAAAAGGTATGAAACAATAAATGTGTTAACTAAATAATATATTTCTTAAAGTTTCATAAATTAAAGTTGGCCTTGCTGAAGGTTAATCATCATTAAATGCAATATTTATTTATTGGTTAACAAGATACCATTCTCTTTAATTTATTGAATATGTTTGGAAAATAAATAAATAATTTTTTTTTATAATCAAACATATTAATAAATATTTTTCTTTTATATAGATTTTATAATCAGATACATTATAAAATGTGGCAAATTTTGAATGCGAAACATCAATCGAATGGAATTATAATCACAAATCACTTCAATTTTATTTGATGGTTGGCGATTGATATCCCGCAGGGTGGATATCGAACCCTAGGGAGCTACAAGCTCATTTTCATGTGGGCGGCGCTCTATTACATTTCAAAATTTAAGGTGAGGGTGGCCCTCTTGTCTCCATGTGTGAAGCCTAACAGTCGCGTCGGTTGGTTTATCGGCCTCGTAGCAACTCTTGATCTGATTCAACTTGTATAAATACCAATACCAATTCTGCCTGAATAGAGTCGCGTCGGTTGGTTTATCAGTCTCGTAGCAACTCTTGATTCCGGTCCCAACCTTTTGCGCTTGATTGCTTATTTTTCCTGTCATACATATTATTTTATACAAATGGAATCTGCACAAAGAGTGGATCGAGACAGCGGGGAAGAAAGACACGGCAGTAGCAGCGTCAGTGCAGATGGTAGAGGAAAGGCAACGTCAAATTCCGCACAATCCCGGCCAGTGGATGATAAAAACAATATTACTGAGGCTGCAGCGTCAACTTCGACACAATCCCGGCCAGTCGATGATATAAACACTGAGGCTGAGGCTACCATATTGAAGAGCGGCTCTCCTGTAACTCCACTTCAGAAGTTGAAGTTGGATGGTAGAGAAATGGCAGCGTCAACTTTGACACAATCCCAATTCGATGATAAAAACACTGAGGCTGAGGCTGCCATATTGACGAGCGTCGACTCTTACAAAACTCCACCTCCGACAATGAGGTTTAGGGGCTTCTCTCCAACTCCAAGACCTCCTACGATGAGGTACAGGGACCTCCCTCGCTTACGTCCGCCTCGCCCGATGATCGATAGAGAACTGATCAAGTTCAAGGGTAAAGGAAGGCCACCGTCAAACACTACAAGGCCACCGTCAAACACTACCAAAAAAAATTGGTAATTTAAGTTTATTTTAGCACTTTTTCTTAAGAATTTAGAAAATCCTCAATTTTCAAATAGTTGTGAAAAAATGACACAATATGGGGATATGATAGTGGTGCTAAGTTTTATGGTGTAAAAGTGAAGTTTGTAAAAAATGTTAATTTTGGTGCTAAATGATTACATGGCAATCCATGGTGTATGGTGCAAACCACCAAAAACCGATCCTAGGTAGATTGAACTTTTGTGGTGTAAATTTTGTGATCCAAGAAAAAAAATTTAAATTAATACATTCTATAATAAATAAAAATATAATATTTATTGATGAGGATGGTGGTGGTGGTTAATGTCCACCAAACTTTGGTTTATCAGACCCAAAAAAACTAATTATTTAGTTTGTTTTAAAATTGTATCTCTATGCTCAAAGAGTTTGGAGAGTAGCCTCTCGAGCTCACTATAATTTGGACAAGTTAAAAGGCTAGGAATGTCGGGATTGCAACAAGATTATGAAACTGAGATATAATGTGGGTGTAAGGAGGGAATTCTAAGAGGAAGTGCTTTTCATCCTCAATGTTCATATTCTCACACAGATGGAAGATCCTTTCTACCCATGGTGTTTTCGGAACTACCCAACGGCCAATTTCACTATGAAGCTCATGAGAGTTCGTTCTTATCTTGGCTATATTAGTTTTTTTTTTGAACTAGTTAAAACCGAGAAATACTTTTGATCTTCTAGAGTAGGGTTAATGACCTTATAATATATTAACTTTCTTTTATCCTCTAAATATTTATCTCACTACATTTTCTCCTTAAACTTAGAAGTGAAAATATTTTTAATGTTATTTATATTTTGCAACGCAACATTTTCGTCCATCTCCCAATGGTTTAACCAATCCCTCATATCTTTATACCAACCTCGCTTGAGCCTTAGGTGGTTTTGGATGGAATATAAAGCTAGTTTAGGAAGTCTATGGTCTCCCATGTTATTGATTTTGTGCTTGTACAATAGGAGTCTAATCCGATTTGAGAAAGACCCACTTCTATAAGGAGAATAGGGTAGGGTGTATTGCTTTTAATTTTGAAGTTATATGTTATAAACGCTTCTGGATTTGCTCAATCTATATATGGTGTAAATCACCACAAAATAACAAATGGTGTAATAGAAAAATATAGCAAAAGCACCAAAGATTTAGCAATATTATATATTACAGGCATTTTATGTATATGGCTTAAATCACCACAAAATACCAAATGATGTAGTAAAAAAATTAGCAAAAGTTTGAAAAATTTAGCAAGTTTAGATATTATAAATGTTTTCTTATGCTATAAAGTCTATTATTTCTTATAAAAATAAAAATAAAATAAAATAATTTTATTCTCATATGTATTATATATTTATTTGATTTTAAAAATAAATTATTTTTATAATATAATTATTGTGTAATACAATTTTATTGTATAATTTTAAGTTAAATATTATTGAATATTTTGTTTTTAATTTTATTACATTACAATATTTTAATTTTATTTATTTGCAAAGCTATTTAAAAATACTAAATTATTCAAAAATATTAATATTAATTGAATTTGTTATTACCATAATCTTATTAAAACTTTAACATTAATATTTTTAATTAAATACTAATATCACAACATATTTATTTAAAAATGATGCAAAATTATTATATAATATCATTTTATTAAAAAAAAATATTATATATAATATAAAATAATTAAAATTTAAAAAAAATGTCCTTATGAGTTGTTACAATTTTTACTTGTAAATCCATGTTCTAAATAACTTGTAAGCTATTAGTTACTAGTTACGAGGCATCAATGGTTAAGTAATAAAACATACAGTTTATTGTAAATAACTTGTAAATCCATGTTATAAACAAGTGGCTACGCAATAGCATTACTAGTTGAAGAAGAAATTTTCAGAAGAAGAAATTTGTAGTGGATGATATGCAATTTGTAGTGGACGATATGCATTTGAATTATATCTACATATGTTGTCGATTGGGTGTCAACTATTTTGTAAGTCTCAAAAGCGTTGATTATGGGGTTACTAGTAGCATCAATAGTGTATACTAAAGAAAAACTGAAGTCATCTATTTAATCGGATATGAATGCTAGCTACATTGTAGAATAGTTGCTCACACAAGTTATGGCTTTAGACCGATTTTCACCACTTATTTCCACGTAAAAAAATCTCCGTTGATACATATTTAGCTTCTGGATCTCTGCAAAATATACAGTAGTAATGATTTGTGACCATCGGTCGATCCTAGAGTGTATTTAACCCATCTCCCATATTAATCGCAGTCGTTTGCATGATAGAAGGAGGAGGAACTTCCTTGGTATTGTTAGTTCAAAACAGAGTTCAAGAGAAAAATAATTATGTTTTATTATAGTGAATTGTACAGGTACATATACATCAATGGATCAATTTCCAAATCCTACAATCGAGCTGTTGATCCTATAGTCATGCTGCAAATCCTATAATCAAGCTGTTGATCCTAAAAAAGGATAGAAAACAGCCATCTATAGGATAGGAAAGAATCATAGAGAGAATAGGAAAGAATGGGTAAGAATAGGAAAGAATTAGTCCATATCGCAACACTCCCCCTCAAGTTGGTGCATAGATGTCACACATGCCCAACTTGCCCAAAAACTTTGAGAACACTCGACTTGAAACTGCTTTGGTGAGAATATCAGCCAACTGATCCTCTAATCGAATCTTAGGCAACTCCACGATCTCCTGATCCAACTTCTCCTTAATGAAGAATCTATCTACCTCCACATGTTTTGTTCGATCATGTTGAACCGAATTATGAGCAATATCACATGCTGCTTTATTATCACAATACAGTCGAATTGGCTGCCTAGGATGATAGCCCAAATCTTTGAGGAGAAGTCTTAGCCACAATGCTTCACATACTCCAAGTGCCACACCTCTAAATTCAGCCTCTGCACTTGATCGGGAAACACCATTCTATTTTTGCTTCTCCACATAACAAGGTTACCTCCTACAAAGGTGAAATAACCTAAAGTAGAACACCTGTGATCGACTACTCCAGCCTAGTCAGCATTGGTATATGCATCCATGCTTTGACAATCTCCATTTTTAGTGAATTAAATTCATTTTCTAGGAGTAGATTTCAGATATCTCAGAATGCGCATAACTGCATTCATGTGTTGCACGCTAGGATTATGCATAAACTGGCTGACAATACTCAAGGAATATGCAAGGTCTGGGCTTGTGTGTGCTAAGTACATCAATCTTCATATGAGTCTTTGGTATCTCCCCTTATCAACTGGTACCTGATCAGACCCAACACATCCTTCTTCCGCTGGTGTATTAGCGGCTTGACATGCTAACATACCAGTTTCCTGTAACAAGTCTAAGGCATATTTCCTTTAAGATAGAAAAATCCCTTTATCAGATTGAGACACTTCGATCCCAAGGAAATATTTCAAGGGGCCGAGGTCTTTCATTTCAAATTCTCTGGACAAGTAATCCTGTAGAGCCTCCCTTTCTTCGGGATCATTTCCTATAACCACCATGTCATCCACATATACAATAAGTGCAGTTATCTTACCTTGTTGTTTCTTCAAGAATAAAGTGTGGTCTCTGTTGGTCTGACAGTAACCAAAGGATTTCATAGATTTTGTGAACCTTCCAAACCATGCTCTCGGAGACTATTTCAACCCATACATTGGCTTCTTTAATCTGCACACCTTTCGACTATGGGTTTCCGGTATCATGCATCTTGGTGGGAGTTCCATGTAAACTTCTTCAGACAACTCGCCATGTAGAAAGGCGTTCTTCACATCAAACTGTTGTAATGGCCAACCCAAGTTCGCATCAAGAGACAACAAGACTCGTACTATATTGATTTTAGCTACAGGTGCAAATGTCTCTGTATAATCGATCCCATAGGTTTGGGTGTATCTTTTTGCCACTAGTCTCGCCTTAAAGCATTCAATTGCACCATCTTCTTTGTACTTCACAGTGTAAACCCACCGACATCCGACTGGTTTCTTTCTTGGTGAATGGTCAACAAGTTCCCAGGTTTTATTCTCCTACAAGGATTTCAACTCCTCATTCATAGCGGCTTTCCACCTTGGGTCAGCTAAGGCTTCCTGCACATTGTTTGGAATAGATACAGTAGATAACTGATTTACAAATGACTGATTTGATTATGACAAATGATGGTTAGACACCTAATGAATCATGGGGTATTTAACATTACTGGAAAGCTCGGGTTCATATGTGGGTTTAGGAATACCTCTAGTGTGACGTTGTGGTAGCTGTCTTCTAAATGGTTCAGGAGCATCCTTAGCAAGCGATTGGTTTGGTGTATCAGCTGCTTGTGGTGTGAGAGACTCGGACAGAGGTGGAGCCACAACTTCAGTTTCTGGGTGTTCATCACTACTTGGATCCAAAGTCAAACCACCCACATTCAATTCTCCCACTTCTTGATTCAGCACATCAGAGACTTCCCCTACTTCCGGGATGTGAACAACCACATCTTTAGAGATGTGATCATCATAGTCTGGAGTCTGAATTTCCTTCTCGTACTCCCCCTAAATTTCAGGCTTAGAGGAAAAATACATCGAGTCTTCATGAAAAGTTACATCTAATGTAATAAAAATTCGTTGGGTTTGAGGATGATGGAATTGGTAACCCTTTTGATAAGCAGCATATCTAAGAAAGACACATCGTAGCGCTCGAGGAGACAACTTGTTGCACTGATGTGTATGGAGGTGTACAAAAGCTACACAACCAAAGATGTGAGGAGATAAATTTGGGACGGATGGAGCAACAATCACTTCAGCGAGAGCCTAAGATGGTGTCTGGAAATTAATAGTGTTGGAGGGTACTCAGTTGATCAAATATGCTGTAGAGGTAAGTGCTTCTCCCCAATAGGATAACAGCATATGGGCTTCTATCAATGAAGCACGGACAACCTCCAACAAGTGGCGGTTTTTTCTCTCAACCACCCCATTTTGCCGAGGTGTATTGGGACAAGTAGTTTGATGAATAGTTCCGTGTGCTTCCAGCTACTGCTAAAGTTCAGAACTCAAATATTCTCCTCCATTGTCTCTATGGAGAACCTGAACCTGTGCATTGTACTGAGTACGAACCATTTTATAAAAAATTTGAAATAACAAATTTTCTTCACTTTTAGACTTCATCAAGCACACCCAAGTCATCTTGGTACATTCGTCAATAAAAGTAACAAACCAACGTGATCCACCAAAGGTAGTGACTTTGGACGGACCCTAAACATCAGAATGTATGACCATAAAAGGAACTGGAATTTTATTCAAACTTAATGGAAACGATGGCATGATGGCTTTTTGCAAGTTCACAAACATCACAGCGGAAACTAGAAACATCAAATTTTACAGATAAACTAGGAAATAATTTCTTCAGGTAACCAAAGGAGGCATGCCCCAAACGTTGATGCCATAACCAGATTTCAGATTTCTTCTTCTCCCCCTCAAAGCCATCCACTGTTAAAGCTTCACGTAACTTGTCCAAACTCTTTGACACTAAGTCCAAGTAATACAGCTTTCCTCGCCTAACACCACAACCAATCGTTTGCCCCATTCGGATGTCCTTAAACACACAAAAATCATGCCAAAAAATTACATTACAAAGTAAGGTAGTGGTGATTTGGGAAACTGACAACAGATTATAATCCAAAGACGGAACAACTAAAACATAATCTAGATTTAAAGTATCAGTGAGCGGTAAAGACCCTTCTCCAATAATTGGGGCCGAAGAGCCATTGGCAGTGGAAACATTTTTTTGTGCGGATGGTTTAAGAGGTGAGACCTGTCTAGAATCAAACATCATATGATTCGTAGCATCGGAATCAATTATCCATGCACTATTAGAAACAAGTGTAGAAATATTTAAAACCTTACCACCATTACCTGCCACTGCTGCTAATGCCGAGATCTGACTAGTAACACCATCCGTTGTCTTTGTTTCGACAACTGCAGCACTGGAGGTCCTCTTGGAATTCTTCTTCTATGAATCGTGACTATGATCCCACCATTATGGATACCCCACAAGTTCAAAGCAGTGGCTCTTGGTATGACCAGTTTGATTGCAATGAGTGCATTTGTATTTGGATTTATCGGCACCATGAGTGTTCTTAGGTTGGCTTTGGGAAGATCGGTTCTGAATCAATTTCCAGATCCTACAATCGAGCTGCCGATCCTACAGTCATGATGCAGATCCTATAATCAAGTTGTTGATCCTAAAAAATGATAGGAAATAGCCAGCTATAGGATAGGAAAGAATCATAGAGAGAATAGGAAAGAATGGGTAAGAATAGGAAATAATCAGTCCATATCGCAACAGGTTGAAATGGTTTCTTGACAACTTACAAACTGAAGAGAATAATGATTAAAAACAGTTAAATCTGATTTATAACCCCAGATACGGTTGAATTTGTCATCAATATACCTGTTTAATCCATACAAAACCATTCAACTCGATCATTACAACAACAACAAAATCAGCAAGTGTTGAACACTACGCATGAAAATGCATGAAAATGGGCTGTCACATAACAAAATTAATATAGGCATGTTGTATATAGATATATTTTCTTACAACCATACCAAGATATATATTTTTAATGGATTACAATGAATATCAACACGAGTAACTGGTTAATCCGAGTCTTAAATTTACATAAAAATATCATCACCACTACTTGGTTAATTATGACACTTAGCTCATAATATTCACCTAATGATAGAATCTCCGCCAACATTATATCTCCATAATGAGACGATATGAATTTATCATCATTGTTTTTAAATAAACGATATATTGACCTTATAATTAGGATATGATCGACAACAAAATATAAAAGAAATATTGGGCTTCTAATTAAGATATGATTGACAACAAAATAATTAATATAATTTATTTAAAATTTTAATTTCTTAAGATGATTTTAGATAATGATTACAATAATAATAAATTTAATTAATTAATTAATTTTTTATTTTTAATATATATATATATATGAAATATTTTTTAAATGATGGATATGATATCTAATTTTTTGGGTCATATCTTTATTTATGAAATTGGATACATGCTTGATATGTTGCACAAAGGGTACTCTTTTTAATCATTATATAGAACCACAAATTATTACAAAATCATATCTATGTACTGAAGTAGTTATGTGGTGGTCACATCATTCTATGATAGTATTGTTATATGTTATAATGTTCTTTTCAACCTTCACCAAACACATCCCTAAATTTGTATTGACTTCCTACTAAATTCGATCGTAGTCTTTACCAAAATCAATTTTAACGATGATATATTATTGCTCAAATTCCCAATCCCACTCTATGGCCACCCAACCAAAAATCACATTGTCTAGAATAAATGCCTCTTAAACGAAACATGTATGCACATTACACACACCATTTCTAGAGACATCCCTTTCCTTCAACAAAACCAACCAGTTACTACCCCACCTTTCTAGTAGTCAACCACCAAGAAGACAAATCCAGAGCAGTCATAAAGACAAAAAGCGCCTACAGTACCTTAGCCATGACATTGTAAGAAATACTCAATGAAGTCAATGGTCCACATCCTTGAATGGTTTCCCTAGAAGTGTTCTTTGGAATGGGATTGATCAACCCTAGATTAACAGACTCTTTCAAACATCTTATGGCAAAGGCCTTTAAAGCCATGTGAATAAATTCATCTCTAATAGTATCTCACATAGACTTGTAAAACTCACAAGGTAGTCCATCAATCCATGAAGATTTACCATTCTAATGGTTTAACTAAGAAATGTAAACAATTCATCCTTTGTGAAATCCCTATACAACCTATAATGTTCATGTAATATCCCGAATTTTGGACCTAACATTTATGGGCATGAGCCCCATTGATTATGATGTTACCTTGATGTTTTATTTTAATATGGGTGATTGCATAAATGTGAGTAACACTTTTTGGCCAAATTTGGCGATGAAAACCGAATTTTTTACTCATGTGCTAGATATAAGCCCTCGAAACGCATATATGCCATGTGAATTTCGACTTGTAGTAAAAAACAAATTGTAGAATATTATGTTGGATTCCCAATGATATTTTTTTAAAATTGTTTCAATGTCGTTTAATGTGTGAAATTTTGCATTTAATGAACTGTGTGACCTTAAAAATTTGAAGAAGTTAATAATGGCTTGTGTCCAACCCCAATAATTCAATCTTACATTAATAATTGAATATATATATATATATATATATATATATATATATATATATAAGCATGATCTACATAAAATGCATTATGGTCTGCATATTTTTTGTTAATTTATTTCACAATATACAATTATTTATTATTTTTCAAAAGTGACCACATTTGATTTCAGCATCATTTTATACACATGTGTCCATCCCAGGTTTTTTTTCACTGTTTTGAAAAATTGAAAAACCAAAGATACCTTTTTGAAGAGGACACGTCGATGTGTGGGATGTGTATTTTTAAGAAATTTTTGGATGAGTATATTTTACCCTACGGATTTTTCTTTGAGCTGCTTCGAAGTTGTTGTATGTTTTCTAAGTTCAAGTTTTAGAACTAATTAAAAAAACATATCAATGCCAAAATGCATGCATGATATCTCAATGGATAGAAGATTTAGTGACAAATCTATCAGTATGAACTCTACTCAGTTGTGTGCCATGAATGGCGGGGTTTACACCCCTAGAAGACACAAAGAAACATTGATTTTCTTGTAAGAGGGATAAATCTCTGTTTTTCAGGCCCTCGATTGAGGTATTAGCTTGATCAAGGTATTTAAATAGCTTGATCAAGGTTTCATCGGAAGCTTGATCGAGGGTTAATTAAACCCTCGATCGAGGGTTTGATAAACCCTCGGTCGAGCTTCCAATGAAACCTTGATATAGGTCTGGATTTTTTTTTTAAATCATAGAAAAATGTGCGGGAATGGACTTAGGCATTGATGGCATTAATTTCATTCCAACCACCCTCCTAACCCCCTTTCCCACCCGAATTCCTAAACAAAATCCTATATAAACATAAAACATAAAACATAAACATGTTACTAATTTTATCTTTCACAATTGACTATCCTATTTGAAACAATTGTGTATTTTGTTTAGATATTATTGTAGGTATGAATTTGGTTTGTTGATATTGATCACAATGGGAAGCAAAAAGAGTCGAAGTAAAATATCTTCAAGGAATCAAAGCAACAACGAAGAAATAAGAGAGAATGATAGAGAAAGAAAGAGGAAAAAAAGAGCAATCTTGAGAGGAGAAGAAGTTGCAAATAAACCTATACTTGGAGAATTAAATGTTATTTCTAACAATATTGGTATAATTTATTTTTAAGTTATGCAATTTCATATTCATAAATATAATTTCATTTTCCTAATGATCTAGTTCATATATATTCATATTTGTATATTCATATAATTTCATATTGCATATTCTAATACATTCAATTTTATAGTGTTCTAGTTCATAATTTATATATATACACACATGTTAAATTATTTAAAATTTAGTTACAATTTTGTAATTAATTCATAAATTTATATACATTGTACATGTGCATGTATGAATTCATATATATATAAATTCATAATTGTATGTAAATTGTATAATTTCATATATTTACATATTCATATAATTTCATAAATTGCGTATATTCATATATTCAATTTCACAATGTTTTAATTCATAATTGGTGTATATATATATATATATATACATGTTAAATTGTTTAGAATTTAATTATAATTTTGTAAAATTGTAATTTAGTAATTAATTCATAAACTTATATACATTGTATGTGCATGTATATATACAACCTTATAAAACCACTTATGTGTACACGTGAAATAATGGTATGTGTTGTGAAAGAATTGAAAAAAATGTTCGACCACTGTGTGACCACTGCACTAAATTAAACCTATATACAAAGTAAGTGTATTATAGTATGAGTTGTTCTAGAGTTGTCCAATGAAATTAGAGAATGGTTGATGAATATATATAATTATATAGTGCATAATATTCTAGTATGATATCTAGTTCTAAAGGAATATGCATGTATAGCCTTATCATTGCACTTATTGTCTTCATCTTTTCTATAGCATTATCTCTCATTTCATTGATTTTAATATGATTTTAATTTCATATTCATATATGAGCATTTTCACAGTGTTCAAATTACAATTTTACATTATGTTATGATAATGATGATGATTACATTACAATTACAATTACATTAAAGAATTTTACAATTACAATTACATTACATTACAATCATGTACAAATGACTAGGAATCATATGGCTTTAAGCATTGACGACAATGATGATCTCAAAGAAAATCAACAATTACAATTACAATCACAATCACATTACGTTTGCAATCACATAAGCACCAACCTTATGTCAATGGGACAGTAAGGTAAAGTTTAAATACAAATACAATTTTACATTACATTATGATAATAATGATAATTGCATGGCTTTAAGCATTGATAATAGATAATTACATTGATGATAAGCATTGATAATTACATTATGATAATAGAATCACATGGCTTTAAGCATTGATGACAATAATGATCGCAAAGAAAATCAACAATTACAATTAGAACCATAACTACAATTACACTCACATTACAATTTACTTAAGGTAAGGTAGAGTAACATATTTTACTTAATAACATCTGGTTTGAGACATAAGTCTCATCTGCAACAACTGTGGAAAGTACTTGGGCTTTTCCCTAAAACTCATTATGAGGAGTACCACAGGAATCCCTAAGTAGCTGGCCATTGAGAGGACCTGCCAAGCGAAAAGGGCAACAACCCCTACTGGATTGACTAGATTCCCACCTGTGAGGAAAACCAAAGAGCTGTCATTTGTGGCTAAGCGGTTAGCAGTTTTACCTACACCGTGAAGTGAGGGGTACTGCTCCAATACTCAAGCCTGAGACAACCTTGGTGGCTAAGTGACTACCTTTGAACCATTAGGAAGCCAATTTAAACCGGGGTCCATATTCATCTCTAGTTACTACAATATGATAAGTAAGATAAAATGTTATTCTTGAGCTTTCATTTATTTGTATTTATTCCAAGAGATTGCATTTATTTTTGAGTTTGTATTTATTTATTGCTAGATCCTGGCCAGTCATCACAGGATTGTGCACCCTCTGATTTCTCAAGAGTAATTGGGAGCTTCAATGATGTTGGAATGGCTGCTAATTGTTTAAGAGGGTTGGATGATGCCACTCAAGAAGAGTTCGGGAACCCAACCCCTGATCGGACAATCAGAAAGCATGCTAGTAACATAATCAAGTTGTACTTTGAACAACAACCAGTGATTACACAATCTAAAATCCTACATGGATTGATAAAACACAAAAAATTGAAACATGCCACAAAGTTGTTGGGTTTTAAGGA
Source organism: Pseudotsuga menziesii (assembly GCA_001517045.1). Taxonomy (NCBI): domain Eukaryota; kingdom Viridiplantae; phylum Streptophyta; class Pinopsida; order Pinales; family Pinaceae; genus Pseudotsuga; species Pseudotsuga menziesii. The sequence goes on from LPNX011118125.1 coordinate 501,131, forward strand.
TGTTAAAAATAAAAATGCATGTGAGAATGTAACAGAGAATGTAACAATTGCACTATCTGCCTTTGGAAAGTCAAGAAAAATGGATATCAACGCTGCACGTAGGGAAATTACAACTGCTATTATGGCATGAATCACCTTAAGAAATCGAATGGTCGCAACAGTGTCAAAGCTGCTCCACGTTTCAAGAAAAACACTGCACAAATACACTAAATTTAGGGTAAATATAGATGAAAATGATGAATTTTCTTGTTGGGCTCTTATATGCAGAGAAGCATATAAAGACAGGGTGGAAGAGGGCATTAGAGAGAAGGTAATAGAGTATTGGGACAACCATTCTCATGCTATACCAGATCAAAAACATGTCCTGTGACAACGTTCTGGCAGAGACATTTATAAGGAGCATTGCAAGCATGTTATGGAGATGATAGGAGTTGCTTTGTTCGAGGAATTCAAAGAATCAAATCCTGGTGTCCAGATCACATTTACCATGTTCAGTAAGTTGAAACCGTGGTATATTAGGTCGAATATGATTCGGGACACTTGTTGTTGTCAATACCACGTTGAATTCCAGTTATACTATGACACATTTGTGGATTTTTGCAAAAAATAATGGGATGGTGAACCATCTCCTCACACAGTGCAGGATTTTATTTCTATGATACTATGCAATAGGAATCCTGAAAATGTGTTTTTCATTAAAAGGTGTGTATGTGGGAGAAGATTCCATGAATGTGGTGATTTGGCATTGTTCCATAGAAATTTTCCTATCGTTCTAACACACTCTGGATTTTCAGATATCACAGTTAAGTGGAAGAGATATGAGTATTTCTCCATGAATCCATCATCTTCTTCACATGTTCCATCTAAGAGGATCGACTTGCTCGGGGATGATATTCTTATTTCAGACTTCATGGACAAGTTTCAAAGTCATATTTACAAATACATTAAACACTCCCACAGGTCTAGGTGGAAATATTTAGAATTTAAGCATTCTCGTGAGGTTTTTGAGCCAGGCACAATCCTATCGGTGGTAGGCTTTGCTGAGAATTACACATTTGATCCTCAGAGAGAGATACAAAGTGAGTATTATCACTTTGATCAAGTGTCCATCTTCGTACATGTATTGTATAGACATTCTCAGGAGAGCATTGATGGTAGGGATAGCACTCCTCAGTCACGTGATGTGATCAAGGAATACCATTTTTATGTTAGTGATGATCGTGAGCATGACATGTTGTTTGCTCAACACTGCTTTGGGCTGATTTATGATTCATTCAAAAAGAATGGGGTGTCATTTATAGAACACTAGATTTGGTTAGATGGGTGTGCGAGGCAGTTCAAATCAGCATGCTCATTTTATTGGTTGAGTCATCTTCACAAAGAGACAGGTATTTGACACACCTGGAGATTTTTTGAAACGAGGCACGGAAAGGGTGAACATGATGCCACAGGTGCATGCATGAATCGAGCACTTCAGAGGTACCAAATGAGTCATAGTGCATCTCGACTCAAGTGCTTAGTAGAAGTAGTTGATTGGTGCACATAAAATTTGGGTCACCAAGGTCATGCACAAGCAAGGCCGCTTCGCAGGTAGGAACAACAACCTAATTTAAATTTAATAAATGTATTTGTATTAATAAATGTGTGTGTGTGTGATGTATTTTATTCAATGCAGGTTTTTTTAGGGTGTTTCCCTTGGCAATGTGAATAGATCCATGCCATGGTATTGCGATACCATACCTGGTATGAGAGAACTACATTCAGTTCATAGTAAAGACATGGGAGACATATTTTCCATTGAAATGCGGAAGTATGTGTGTTTCTGTGAGTTTTGCATTGATGCCAAAGGACTAGGGTTGATCATTGTGTGAACGATGCATATGTCAAACAATAGAATTATGTCCCTCTTAATCCAAAGGGGCCACATCCAATTCCGACGTGGCAAGAGATGCACACTGATGAGGCAGTGGTTTCACTAGATAATGATTGGGTTTCTGATTTGGTTAAGCAAGGTACATGATAATTGATTGAATGTTTAAACCTCTAGTCTTGTACACATGCATATATATATATATATATATATATATATATATGTTTAATATTTTAAAATATTGATGTAGGTGGTGTATTTATTGTAATTGCACCACCAGGAAATGACGAGCATGTGGCATACTTTTTGATGCGGTGTACACAAATCAAAAGTAGGTTGGTGCGACCCTATGTTGATGGAGAGTTCATGTACCAAGTTGCTGGCCTAGTTGTGATGGGACACTTTTTTGAAAAAGTGAGAAGACAAGGTGACTATATTATTTACAGAGATTTCATGCCTAGATATATATCTTGTCAGTACAGTCATTTGGTGGTGACATCTCAATTACATCTCATTGAAATCAAGGTGACGAGGGGTGAAACAAAGAGATGGAAGACGTCAGTAACTGACCATGATCGTATTATGGAGATGTGCATTCCTATAAACCATTGGCCAGATGAATGAAAGTTATATGCCATGACATATAAGTTGATACATTGACATAGTTGACATGCTTTTGAAATGTAGCAAATCAAAATTTCTTCTGAAATGTGAAATCAAATTTTACATTGTAGTTGTAATTTGCACCTAGTAGATCTTACATTGTAAAGTTGTAAATTTTGTAACATTATAATTGTATGTTATGTTAAAAGTTGTAAGTTGCATTCAACTAACAATTTTTCAAACATGTAAACTTGTAAACTTTGTAAACATTGTAAATTTTGTAAACTTGTAATTTATTAAATTAGAAAATTGTACAATTTCGTAAGATTGTAAAACATTAATGACTGTTAAAAATAACATTAAGATTGTAAAACATAAAATAACTTTAAACTATAACTGCAAATAATTAAAACATTTAATAGACCATCATGTTCAAAAAAAAGCCCATATATATATATATATATAAGCATAACGTCCACAAATAACAATTTACAAAATAATAGTCCAAAATAATAACGTCCACAAATAATAGTCTACTAATCACTCCTACACCATTGATCGAGAGTTTGACCATCACAGACACTACCATCAGTTGCACTATGCCCCTGGTCTTGATCATGCACATCAAAAAGAAAATTTCCTAGGTATGAGAACTGCATAAGTTAAAACCATGAACTCTGCAAGTCAGTTACATACCACATATTTAAATTACATGTAGAATGTGAGAAAAAATTAAATATATATATGAAGCACAGATCTATGAACTCACCTCTCTCGAGTTTAGTGTCAGGTTTGTGAGGCTAGGTATCAGCCGAGACGAGCCTTCATCAGGACCAAGTCAATGAGTGGCATCCCACTCATCCATAAACATCACGATGGCTTCAACGCCCTCATCTGTAGCTGCGTGTGTCTGTTTCCATGACACGAAAATAGTTATATTAATGAATTAAAATTTGAACTTGAGAATTACAATTTGAACATGTAAATTATAATTTGAACATAAATATGCAAACAATTTGAACATAAATAACTAGTACCTCGTCGATTAGCATGTCATGAATAGGACTCGAACGAGGCTGTGTAGAATCATATGCAATGCCCTTGCCTCTATCCTGTACAATATGAACAAGATACATGAGGAAAGTTGGAACAAACCAAAATATTGTGTATTCAACAATTGACTTGAATTTAGAATGATAGTTAACACATACCTCATCGACGTGGGCAGATGGAACTACAGCGGGACCTCGAACAAATGCATCACTGCCAAACATGACCTCCATGAAATCAGACTCCTTCATGGAGGTCTAACACAAATCAAAGTATTAGTTAAAAAAAGATATACCTGACAATCATGGTAATCAAATGACGATAATCAAATGATGACAATAAACATATACCTGGGCCCATTGGTCGAGGCCTGCATCTATCATGCAATCTAAAATATGCATTGCGGTCCATGATAGCATACTATAGCATTGTTTCGTGATCAATAATGTTGAGAACATCATCGGCCACCCACTATAACTTAGAATCTGCAGGTGTAGTGGGTGCTCTCCATCTCTGTGCTTGCACAAAAATCATGGTACCATGCAATCTCATGCGTGTCGCCTCTACCAATGCACTATGCTCCTCAGTCTCTAGATGAGTTGACTCAGCTACATCATCTGTCCTAAGCATGGTCCTGGAAGGGTGACCTACCAAAGGCTCTGGCTCTGGCTGAGCTCCAGGGTCTCTCCTAGCCCTAGGATGCGCGTGACTGCGTCCCCCACCAGCAGCATAGAAGCTCAATGGTGTGCTAGTGTAATCTGGGTGCATATCCAGGACAAACTATGCATAGATATGTTTTGCAAAGTATAGTGGGACCTGGTCATGGTGGGGAAACATGCCCCATGCTCCAATGAACTTGTCATATATATAAGGTGTTGCAGCCTCTAGCTTAAACTCCTTGAGTCTAAGCAGTTGACCAGAGGAGCGGTCAGGAGGGATATCAATTAATGTTCCCTTCACATCATGGCCAGCTGTTGCATCTCTCACTGCGGCCCAATTATCAGGACCCTTCACAAAGACCCTTCTTCTCTGACATGCATAGGCCCAAAGATAACTCAATGGTATGATGGAATGATAGACCTTTAGTAGATTATCTACTACCTCTAAAATCATGTACACTGAACGTGATGCAGGAGAGTTCTAAGGAATGGAGAGGATGTTTTTCTGCAAACACTCATGTTGACTGGTAATGTCTTGCAGCGTGACACATGTGATATCATCCTCCCATGGTGCTTCCTTAGGAGGGTCGATGCCCTGTTGTGCAACACCTGAAAATTAGATGAAAACACAAATTTCAATCAAAATACATACATAAACTGTAGGTGAATTTGAAATCAATATAGATTAAATGTACCGATAACTGAAAGAAATATATATATACATTTAATGTACCTATCTCGTGGGGAACCTCCCCACGGAAACCAACAATATCCTGATCCTCCTTGTCACCCACATGCACAGAGCGTCTACCAGAGCAGTTGTCGCTCATCTCCCCGGCAGGAGCGTGTGTCGGCATAGAACGCCTAGGCGAACCTGTGAAAATAAAGACATACAAGTTGATGATTAAGTATACACATGTGAAACAATTTAATTTGATGTAACTAACAACAAAGAGTGGATAATGCACAATTGTATACTTACAAGTCCTCTGTCAACCTCCAGGGCGAGGAATGGCCACAGATCCGCCAGTGCTCTTCCTTCGGCGAACCGAAGATCCCTGCTGTAGAGATGTATCTGCATGAAATAAGGCATAGTAAATGATTTTTTGTAAATAAATCAATGTAAGTAACTCCATATATGGATACAAGTAAAAAACTCTTACTAAAAAAGCCACTAAAAAGTTTACAAAACAAAATGGATTGACAATTTTTTTGTTTTTGCTTTGAAGGTGGTGTGAAAAAGACTATCGAATATGTGGTGTGATCGAGGTTATGCTTTATTTTCATAATGTTGAGTACTCCTTTATTTCTTGTTCAATTTGAGATTATGGACATGTGGTACTTATCTGGGTGAAGCTTCCTAAAATACGAGTTGAATTCTAGTCACTAAAGGTTTTTCGGGTTATAGAGAATGCTTTGTGAGTTTTCGATCAGGTGGAAATGAGTTACAAATAATTGGGTTTTTCAAAATGTTGAATATAAATCTATATATTTTTTCTAAAGAATATCAAAAATATAATTTTTATCTTAAATTATGGATTTCTATTAATTTTTTATTTTGATATTCTTTAAAAAAAATTAAATCATGAATTTCTATTAATTTTTTAATTTGATTTTTTTTTTCAAATTTACACACTTATTTATTAATGTTTCTTTCTTTAAAAAAAAATCCATACTTTTGTTTGAGCTTCAAAAAGAAACTAAAATACATAAGTACATTTTTCAATAAACTAAAATCAAAATATGTCTACTAATAAATCAAAACATACCTATCATATTTTATTATGAAAAAAATATTTATAAGAAAGATGAATATGAATTAATATAATATTTTAATTACAATTATAATTATAATTTGTTCTAATTAAATAGTTAACATTTAATATATATATATATATATATATATATATATATATATATATATATATATATATGATCAAAATATTTAAAGGAAAATATATGGGTTGTTTAAATAAATGCTTACATCGGTTTAAGGTTCATGATTGTCCCGCGTCTAGGGTTTGTATTTTTTCAATCCTTCATGTATTCTCACAGGATTGAAAAAAAATGGGCAGCATTTCTGTTTGCCCGACACACATTTCAAAATTAAACTGGCATCATAAATGGTTGCCTGTTGATAGAAATATTTATACAAACTATAACATTAAATTTTAGGTTTAACAAATTTGAATTTTTTCAATCCTTCGTGTATTCTCGGAGAATTGAAAAAATTCGGGCAGCTTTTCTACTTGTCGGGCTTACATTTAAAATTTAAACCGACAGCATAATCGCTACCTATTGACAAAATATATATAAAACAAAAAATTAAATATTAAATAAAAAAACAAATTTCAATTTTAAACATATTTAAAATGCTACCTGTAGCATTTCTGCTTGCCGGCACACATTGCAATCATAATAGGCAAAAAAAAACAAACCTAAAAACATCTATAACAATGGTTTTTTTCAATTTTAACCTAACATTTTAAAACTTGAAAAAAAACCCTAAAATTCCATTTCAATTTCAAAACAGAAGGATTGGGGGTTACCTCTCTGCTCCAACATCATGGTGAAAGGGGGCGTGGCTTACGTGGTAGCTCAGTTCAGGTCTTCGGAGATGCAGCTGCATGGGTGATGTGTTCGGGGACGTAAATGCTCGATCGAGGTACTTGCTCGGTCAAGGTACTTGCTCGATCGAGGTACTTGCTCGGTCAAGGTACTTGCTCGATCGAGGTATTTTCATGCTGAAATGTGATATGGCCATGGGTGCTCGAGGCCCTTTTATATATATATTTTTTTAAATAGGAACCTCGATCGAGGGTTTGTTAAAGCCTCGATCAAGATCTTGATTAACCCTTGATCGAGGTACTAAAACCTCGATCGAGCACTTGTTAAACCCTCAATTGAGGGTGTGCTTTTTGCATTTTGCCAAAAATTCCTTTCCAAAAATTGTTACCCACCTCCATGGATGCACCCATATACTAGGTCAAACACCCCACTGCATATGAACATGATGATTTGTTTGATATATTTGGCTTAAGACAATTGCATATGATTATATATATATATGTTTGCTTGTGTTGGGCGTGGACCCTAAAGCATATGATTGATGAGATGTTTTGTGTTGAGAGAGGAGCTCTAGAGCACATGGGTAATTGATGTTTTGTGTTGAGCGAAGAGCTTTGGAGCACATGGGTAATAGATGTTTTGTGTCGAATGAGAAGCTCTAGAGCACATGAGTACTTATATTTGTGTTGAGCGGGGAGATCTGGAGCACATGGGTTTTGAGACATTTGTGTTCAGCATGAAGCTCTGGAACACATGAAAAGATAAATTGGAAGTGTTGGGAATAAGATCTAGAGCCTTCCATATTGAGCATAAGATTTGGAACATTGGATCCTTGGCCATTGTATCCTTAGGTGTATCCTATAAGTACATCCTAGCATTAGTGTTGAGCGAGGAGCTCTAGAATCGCACTAAGTTTGTAACTCCATGTTTTTAGCGATGAGTATGGACTCTAGATAGGTGCTAGGAGTTACTGAAAAGAATTAATTATGTTGAGTGAAAATGACTAGAGAAAAATATTGATCTTGTCTTACTTATTTGTAAGTGATTAAATGAAATTTCAAATTTTGATATCTCATCAAGTACTGAAGAACTACCATGTTATAAAAGGGAATCCAACATGCAAGGATGTTTAGAGTTGCCTAGTCTAGTAGACCTAACCACCTACCCGATGACCTTAATAAAGAAGTATCATAAGTTTAGGGATCATGATATATGATACCCAAAGACAGGTGTTAACAAATAATACATTATTATATATTTTATACATGGTATGTATAAAGAGTAAGCATAGTAATAATATTAATAATGTAAGAAAGAAGGAAAAGCTTCATCTATTATTATTTATTACTAAAAGAAAATTAAATAGTATAATACTTACAAAATTCCAATTAGGAACTAGTTAAAAGTTTCTAAGTTAAAATATTAAAAGTACCTAAATTAAATAAAAAGGGTTAAATCAAGAAATCAAATGATTCTTGATTAAACTTCTCCTTTGACTAAAAATTCTATATATAAAATCCCAAGCCAAAGAGAGGCTTGGGTATCTCTTCTATCTTTTTGGAGTCATTATTCCGCCTGATTATTCTCAAGAGATTTCTTGGAGAACATTTTCCTAAGAGGAAAAAGGAGAACTGATCCAGACCTAATATACCATTTAGGGAAGGCTTACCTTAAGAGCTTTAAGATACTTTCATGTTGGAACCAACTCGGGGGGATCCAGATTAAAACCAGGAACGGTTCCAGGTCATGGCTGTGTGGAACGTGGTAGTTCCCAAGTGATTCCGTCATCTATACAAAGGTCAGATCTGCTTGTGAATTGTTAATGATGGGCAATTGAGTGTGCAGGTTTCAGTCATTGGAATAGCTTCACCTTTCAGGTGTGAGGTTCTTGATTATCTATTTCATTATCTAGAATAGTTTCTGGTTAGAATATGCAAGTGTTTATGTTATATTTCTAACCCTATTTTCACCATTGTTTTCCTGACAAATTCTGTAATGGTTTACATCTTATTTTAAAACCCTATATCTGTAATTTAATTCATGTTTAAGATTTAACAAGGGTTTTGTTCTTTTAGTTTTACTTCTGCATTTTCTTCTACATCTTAAACTTTGTTTTCCTAAAATCTAGGAATTATTTCTAACAAATTCCTATGTGTTTATTTACCTATGAACTCTACTCACAGATTTCTTATTGCCAGCAGAGCTATGTTTAGAAGTAAACGACTATATCATTTTAAGATTTAAAACAAAACATAATTATAAGATACAGTTAACTAATATAGTAAAGAGAACCTAAAAAATACATCATATATATTGTATCAGGTATAAAATAGAACTGTATTCTAAATTGCAACGCTATAAACATATTTAAGAATACTCATCAATTCCAGTATTAAAGCTAAAATAAAACTCATTGTAGACCTCACAGGGTCTGTAAATATTTCTACCAAGAATCAAAGCTAAACAATATCTATTTCCATTAACCAAAGAATTCATAAATCAAATCAACAGTCCAAGTATCAAGACCCCTTGATGGTCCACGATTTATGCTTTACATTATTCCACATAATAAATCCATTACAATTTTATTAAAACAAAATTTTAAATATTTATGAACCACATATAAATCGTATGCCATAACAAAATCCCAACGCATAAAATCAACCATAATGCTATGCACAACATGTTAAAAACATAAATATAAATACACAGAGGTCGCGGGATCGATTCCTGTGGGCATTAAGACCAAATCGTATCCCTATAATTACAAACCCTCACAACCATAAACGACCCAGGATCGAATCCTGTAGGGTCGGTTTATTTATAAGTCAACATGACGAATCCAACATGATTTGTTATTCAGTCTTCTACCTCATGCTATAGCATTTCACTAATCAAAGCTACACTATATTACATATACTTAGGCTGTAAATTTAACAATATCAATTCTTGCATAGAGGTCGAAAGACCCAATAAAATATGCACGCTGTAAATATGTCCCTCAGCCTTATTCATACCCAAATAGTTAAATAAAATTACTAACACTACAACCCTTTCAACGCTATGCAATAGCCAAGACATCCTTTGGAGGGTTCCATCCCAAGGCTATGACCCTTTGCTTACAACTCAAAATAGTAATATCACCCCATTAAAACCTATCAATGAAATAACAATAGCGACGACTGCCAATGAAGGGTTACACCCACCGCTGGCCCTTATATCTTTAAATACACAGCATAAACATAAACAGTAAGTCTATATCAAATACGCTATCACAGCTACAATGGTGGGAAATGCCAATGCCATATGCGGCACAGCCCCCAAATCCATCAACACTGTCAAAACATTATCAACATAATAACTCAAATAGTGATTGTGATTCCACACAGTCTTTTAATAATTATAAACCACGAAATTAACACAGTATGCATTCATTGTTTTTATTTATAAACATAGGCATTACAAAACCCATAAGAAGTTACACAGTCAATTAACTCATCTTTGCACCATTGCAAGAAACGTTGCCACCCCATTTCAATAAATATCAACTTACATACAAATACACAGAGCTGTTGAGAGTTAACCAGTCTCGAATTAACCACACAGAGTTCCCATTACATTTTTTAATACATTAAAGATTCGGCCTGAAGGCACTAAAATCCCACAAGAAAAACCCCAAGCCCTATTGCATTTCAAATGCAGTATCCTTTAAGTTTGTAGACATACCCCATCCCAAAATGCAACCATTAGAAAACTAGAGCCACGCAATCCAAACCCACAACGAGTAATAACCTTGTCATAACAGTGAAGCAAATGAGGGAACAAGTAAACACTTGTTACAATAGGCTTACCCAACTAGGTATGGCTTTTCCCACAGAGTCACCCACCAACCACTATTTTATCCACACCCTGTAACCTGCAAACACAGAGTTGAGGTCACGATTAGGAGTGTGCATGATAACCAAACTAGATAGGAAAACAATGATGCTAATAAACCAGACCATCTGCATACATTTTAAATCCATCATATTTTCAGCCCATTACACCATGCAGGAGTAGAGCACAAGCAACAAGGCTGCGAATGAACCAAACCAACGCTTGAGCCAAGCCCTAATCTTGGTTGCCACCTTTCCCAATGTGCATTTATGTCGCCACCATGGCCTCCATTAATGTGCTTAAAACCCATAACCCTATAGTTCTTGCCACTATATTAAACCTTGTTCCAAATCAACGCGAATTGCATAAACAACACTATGCATCGAATTACTTAGGATTTAAGCCATAAGACCATGGAATATGAAATATGCCATGAAATGCTTTAGGCCAATGTTTTGACAAATCCTTTTCCAACTATTAAAACTTGACACTAAGACTAGTTTAAATCATAAAACAACTTTATAAGCCTTTATACCATAGTAAATAAGTGCCATACAAATAATAAGTCTGTGTCACGTAAATAAATAGTGTAGTAGTGACCAAGTCACTATCATAAAGTTTGTAATAATAACAATAATAATCGGTACAACATAGGCTAGTACACCATACATTCGAGTTCAAATATCATCTAACAATCAGCGTAATGTCACTAGGATAGATCTGTAAAAATGAGTGCTAGTGACCAAATGGACATCATGGTCGTTAAGCTTTTATAAACATTTTTCTAACGCTAAGCGCACCTGCACACAAATTGGAAAAAAAATGCATTAGTTCGTCTGAACTAAATAAGCTCGATGTGACAAGTAGAAACTGTTACCTCTTAGGTGGTTACAAGGGAAACTAGTCCCGCCACTCCACCCCTTTGTTCAATAACAAAGTTAAGTCAGAATGGTGTATACGATTGTAATCAAATGTTATAATCAATGAAGTACATAATTGAATAGCTAACGTACATATCCATGGATAACAATAGAAGAAACAGTAATCAACATCATGACAATGTAAGTAACACGGTAATAACTGCATCAAGAAATATGAAAGAAGAACATAAGAACAACTTACGACTTATAGTACAGTAAAAAAAAGTATGACACTTTCCACAAGTTCAAATGATTTCCAGCATAGGTAGTTTTGACTAGCCTAATAATTTTTTTTTTCAATTTTTGGAGACATTACAATTCAACAACAAATACGTTGTGTAGAAACATCCTATAATAAGCATTTAAGGAAAAAACCACAACCTTTATTGCTAATAAAGGAGAAAAAATATTCTAAAAATGATCTCCAAGCATACTTTGGATCCCATACGGATCTTCCTCAAGTGAACCATCTTCTACGTGAAGGCCAAGTACTTTGTTAAGGACCACTTAATTCAATATAAATTTGAAGAAGAAATTTGATCCCTCATCTCCCAGTTGATTCCATGATAACTTAACATGGATTTTGGAACCTATATANTCATGGAATCAACTGGGAGATGAGGGATATGCGCAACAAACTCGAAGTGCAGTACAAACTCTTGAATGACAATGTTATGCAGGTATTTCTTGAGGCTATGCACCTCTTCTAACTTCTACCTAGCCTCTTGAATCCTTTTTCTACACTTGCAAACAATGATATGGCTTCATCCATGCATGAGTTTGACGTTCCTATGAATGGATTCCTCCCACCATAGCATACAAACCATATCCCCTACAAACCAAGTAATAAGTTTCCAAAAATTATGGAATAAAGCAGAGAAATGAAGGGAATTCAAATGAAAAACATTTATCTTGAGCAAGGGAGAAGGCTTTGAGTCAATCATATGACCCCCCCCTAAAATAGAATTTTGGATGGGTGGTTTATATGAATAAGTTGTCTCCATCATCACATCAACCATTCAAAATTTTCCATAAAAATAATATGCTCATAGTATCCATATTATCAATTCTCACATGAACGGGATCTCTTTCCATTGATGAGAATTCGACCAAGTGAACAACCCTCCATCATAAGACATTTTTCCCCAATTAGGATCAAATATTTGGAGAGTATCCTTATAGATTTACCATGCCAACTTATCCATATAAATGTACACCACTAAACCTGATCCAACACCATGATAACGAACCCAATTCACCATGTTAAAGTCACCACCCACTATCCATTCTACATCTAGAAAAGAGGAAGAAATCGACTCGCAAATGTAGGTTTGATCTCAATTGATGTTTGGAGCATACATTGGCCAAAATCCAAGCACTCTCACAAGTATCAAAAGAGTAGTTCCTAGATGCACCAGTTATCTAGGTCACAACCATATGATCTAACAAAAATTCATAGAAAAGGGGATACAGAAGGCACTACCACACCCAAACTTTTGAATGTGGTTAGGTAAAAAAGAGATTATTCCACAAATATCTCATATAACAATGAAGATCAAAATCAATAGAATTAACCTCCTAAATAAATGCCACATATTTTTAAGGATTTTTTTAAATTCCTTGGACAAGTTGATTCCTACCTAGGATCTCCAACCCTCTCCCATTCCAAGAAAGAAGAAGAATATCCTTTCAAATAATAGATGGTTTGCAAGAGTATTGAACATGTTTCTTAGTGCTACATTACCCAAATAGGAGCCTACTTTCTCTGGGGAAAGGGACAAAAATTCCTTTAATCACTTAACTTGAGGATTAGGACTCACCGCTCTACCAGTATTCTCCATGATATTTTGATATGATTCTAGTATTCTCCATGATATTTTGATATGATTCCACCTTCCTCTTGTTAGTCTTCACCTAACAACCTTTATCAACGCCAATACCTTGGGACTACATAGACACATAGAATAGAAGCCGGCAAAGTGCTCTTATCCCATGAGCCATCAATTGAACCGAGGTCAAAATATTGCATTGGATATGAAATAAGATCCATAATATTGTTAGAAAGATCCTAAGTTACCATATTGAGGAGCGCCTCTCGTGTAACTGCTCCACCTGGGAGTATGGGATTGAATGGTAGAAAAAGGGCAGCGTCAACTTCTACACAATCCCTAGTCGATGATATAAACGCAGCGTCAACTTCCACACAATCCCCAGTCGATGATATAAACACCGAGGCTGCCATATTGACGACCGTCTCGCCAGTAACTAGTCCACCTGGGAAGATGAGTTTGACGAGCGTTTCTCCAGTAACTCCGTCTGGGAGGATGAGGTTGAATGGTAGAGAAATTATGGCAACACCAACTCGCGCAGAATCCCCAGTCGATGATAAAAACACCAAGGCTTCCATATTGACGACCGTCGACTGTTACAAAACTCCACCACCTGACTCTTACAAATATTATTTAACTACATTGAAATTATCGTTACCTTTTACATGAACATTATCAATTGAATACCTGAGATAGGAATTATAATAATATTTAAACTGTATTTAATTGCGTATTTTAGTGTGGTAACCAAACAAATATACATAAGCAACATAAATGCAATACAAAGGGAATTATATTATGATTTTTAAATAAGGAAGTAGTAGTAGGTTGGGAATTTATAAAATCATTTTTAAATAAAGAAGTAGTGGTAGGTTAGGTTAGAATTTTTATTATTATCTTGAGTATGATTTCAATATAATAATTTTTTGAAAAAAATTATAGTTTTATCAAATTTTAAATAAGTTTTTAAGATTTAAAGTTTAATATATGATATGGTCAAATAATTAATCATACTACTGTATTTTGAATGGGTTTTAATTAATAAAGAGACTGTTTTTATATTGTTTATTGATTAATTAATTGATTAACTCTTAAAGTAAAGGATTAGAATGTGACCTAAAAATATTAATAATGAACTCTTATAAAGAATTATGTTTTCTCTATATATTAGATTAATTTACCAAAACTTATACTTTTTAACTCTCACTAAAAGTAATATAACATATACATACCTTATTCCTCCATATTTGAACCTATAACTTTTTAAAAAGAAAGATGTATTCTTAACCGTTAGACATAAAATATTTGATTTAGAGTTCCCTCATATCATGGTGCCATAAAGTTTTTCTAACTATTCCATAAAATGTTTGACACTATACATATAATCACATCATTCTAAGAAATAATTACTAAATTAGCATCATCTTTTGGCACTTGTAAAGATCACACAATATAATAAAGTTGATTCTTCCCCATTATTGTTTCATAAGGTGTTTGAGCCTATAGGTATAATTACATTATTTTAAGAAATAACCAACTTCATAGGCACTTTGTACAGATTACAAAATAAAATGGTTACTAAAAAATCCATAGATGAATTCTCAACCAAGGAAAATGGAGATAATGTTGTTCTTATTATTCATATATTAATGTAATTTTATATTTTCATTTATTTTTCAAGAATGAAGAGTCTATGAGGATTTTTTTAAGAACAATGAGTCTACGAGCAAGACAAAAGATGCAGAGAATACATCAAACACCTTTGATAATACAAACATATGGACGATAAGTTTGACTTGTGTTTTATTAAACATTATCATTAAAACAAAGTAGGTCATTAGAATCCAATTTAGAGTTGATTTTAGTTTGTTTTTTTAAGTTAGATTTTTTTATGAGATTTTAATATCATCATGTCATAAACAATGTTATAGAAAAGTAAAAAAAAGTCAAATATATGATGGAGATACCAATACAAATTCATGAATCAAATCAATATGATGCAGAGAACATACGCCTTAAAGGTCATATAAAATATGCATCCCACTAGTATCTATATCCTAATGATAATGGTCATGATCAATAGCATCATCACCACCACCATAAACATCCTCGTGCTCCTCATTATCATATCCCACCTTGATTTAGTCTCATCATAATCAAGAAGTTATCATATTTTGTTAGCCTAAAAATAAAACAAGCATTCGATATTAAATGTTTGTTTTAAGTTCATAATAACATTATTTATTAATATATGAACAACATCATAATTATGCTATTAAAAAAACAAACAAACAAAATTTAACATTTATGTAGTGCCTAGCTAACCAACACAATTTTGTTAATGGTTATATGTATTAACCAACACAACACAACTTATACTCAAATGAATGTCCATTTAAATAATAATATATGATATCATTTACCAAAGAACCAACATGGATTCTTAAAAGTTTAATACTAGAATGAGAACGATATAGTATATGATTATAAATAAAGAAAATAGATATAAAAACATGATAAATTAGAAGTTATAGTTGAAAAAAAAGTGGAGTATATTTGTATGTTGTATGCTAATGATGTTATTGCGCTAAGAGGCGCTCTACATTCCAGTATGAGGGAGATCTTGTAACGTTATGTGGAAGATCTTGTAACGTTTGTCTATATTTTGTTACTAACAAAATAATACAATAATAAATTTAATTATCCACCAAAAAAAATTTCGGCCACGAAAAAAACCTAATATGGAAAAGATGTTGTAATGTTCCTACCTAACAAAACAATAAAAAAATTAAAATTTAGTTTTCCGCAAAAAAAATTGTTGGTCAAAAAAACAACACAATATGGGGGAGATGTTGTAATGTTCCTACCTAAAAAAATAATAAAAAATAAAAATTTGAATTATCTGCAAAAAAATGTTGGCCTGGTCCTAAACAACCCATGGTTTTATTGTACATGATTTAGTAGGGCCTTGCAAATGGTTTTAAAACCATGTGCAAGGCCTCCTAAACAACCTATGGTTTTATTTTACATGGTTGAGGAGGGCCTTGCAAATGGTTTTAAGGCCATGTGCAAGGCCTCCTAAACAACCCATGGTTTTAGGAGGGCCTTGCACATGGTTTTAAAACCATGTATGGGGGGGATATTGTAATGATCATTCCTAACAAAATAAAAAATAATAAAAAATATTATGTGTCGGCCATAAATAACACTAAATATTAATAATAAAAATATTATATTTCGACCATAAATAATACTAAATATTAATAATAAAAATATTATATGTCGACCTTAAATAAAAAGATGTGCCTTTTCGTTTGAATCAAATCAATAACTCCTTGAGTACAATACTTAATAAGAGGTTTGCATCTTGAGAGATTTGATCCCTCTCAGCTCTTTATAGAGCCTGCGATTTGGATCTATGTTGGTTAGTCTCTATTAAAGGATAGGGTACTATTGTCTTTGTTCACTGTTGACTATGTATTAGTATGGGTTGACGTAACAAAAAACAAACATTTTAACTAAAGTTTTAGATTATTTATTTATTTATTTATTTATTTATTAATATAAAACTAAATAAATTCTACAATGCTATTGGATTATCATTTGTGTAATTCCTCATTTTGACCTTATTACCTGAACTATCATTACGTGTTTCTATTTTCTTATTATTGTAGAACTTCATCAATTTGATGACAAAGTGGGTTTATGGATTTATTGTTTTGCAGAATTTACATATATGTGTGTGATGTTAATATTATGAATCATGTTCATGTTTTGATTATGTATCTATCATGCAAATTTAATAAATGATGATACGTGGATACCATTTTAAAGTTCTATGTCGAATAGACGATTATGATTCCAGATGCATGATACAAAAAAAAATCATTTTTGTTAGTATTAAGGAAATATGTGTACATGTCAATGATCACATGATATTGCACAAGATTTTGTTATCAGACTAACAGATAGGTTCAGAAGAGCTAAGGGATAACCGATATCTACAAAATGAAAGTACCTCGATGATATGACTTCAAAAATATATATGGTATGAGAATGAATCGTTATTACTATGTATGATTATTGTTATTATCAGGATGTGTGGGACGGTGTGGGGTTTCAGGAAACTCAATTTTCCAAATTAGTTATTTGATGACAAAAACTGAGTACAACGGTCACAATGCAGTCACTATGACGATGTAGAAATAATCCCTTGTTCGATCAAGGGGGTGGAGCCATTTCCCACCATTTATCCCCTAAAACCCAGAGTCATGGGAGGGTTGTGCTTACGACACGCTCCCTAAGGTGTGTGATGATGACTAGTGGGTGCCTACTAGGGAAGCTTGGTCGATGGAGTCGACACTTCTGCTTATGGGTTTTAACTGCAGTTACATCATGTAGTTGACGCTCCACGGTAGTCCAACAAAGGAAGGATATGATGTGAAAGTTAGTTGTGAATTAGATAGGAGGAAGTAGGAAAATAGGAATGTTGTGGAATTTTTAGAGGTAAACATAATTAATTATGTGTGTTGAAATATTGGCTTAATTCTTGTGTTGTAGCTTAGTATATTATGATTGTTTCATAGGTAATTATGATCTAAGTTAATAAAAATGAATAGACAATTGCAAATTTGTGTTTAAGAATCAGTTGACAGATAGTAGCTTGTATGATTATGTGTGATGTGTGGTTGAGTACTTTAAGTATACCTACATGATGTATGTAAGCACTATCTAAGCTTACATATCTCATCTACATATGCTATATGAATAATCTATTATACCATTAAGATTGGGCATTGATGTTTTGTAACTTCAGCTAGTGACATTATAATATTATCACTTATTAAGTTATGAATTGAAACAATTGCATCAATTTATTAATGAAAGGTTTAGTCATGATTAAGATTGATTATTACTTGTGGTCAACACTAAATAAAGGTTTACTAGTGTTGATAAAACTATTATTAACTTGATTTGTAAATTTTAAGTAAGTGTTTTTTTTAACAGAAACTGTGAATATATTATATTAAATAAAAGGATGTGACTAGCCAAGCTTATAAAAATAGAGAGGTCTAGAACTGCCAAGAGTGCTATGGAACCTGAAATTACAAAATAATTTGGACAGATTGCTAAATTCCTGAGTTTGCAACTATATCTAATGAAACTTCTAATTCCTTTAGAGGAGTAGATACAGACATAAACACCTACAAAAAACAATAAAAAAGCATGGAGTACCCATTTTAGCAGAGTTACACCTGCTGCTTCCCTTTTAAGTCTATGATAGGTTGAACCACAGATTCATCCTCCATTGCTTGAACTCTAGATGGGTAATCGTGCATGTGGATTCTTTGGTTCATGTTCACAAGCTTATGTAGATCATTCTTCATGTATCCCATTGTACCCGTTGTTTCATACAAGTCACAATGATTATCGTCAATCCGAGTGTCCTTGTTTTCTATCTATCTAACCATCCAATCCATTGTTCGAATTCCTTGAATAATGCTTTTGTTGACGATGTCATAGAGCCAGTGTTAAGAACCCATGTCAACCCTCATCTTTATTTTGTTAGTATATTTTATCGGATGCATATGCTTTGTAAGTCGTCCCATCAGTATGTTGTATTATCCCACATTCATGGGGAGTAAGTAATAGTTGTTAAGTTGTCTAGTTATTATGTTGCATTATCCCACATTCATGGGGGGTAATAGTTGTTTAGATTAGACTTAGTATATAAGTATGTGTTGAGGCTAATGAAGCATCAAAGAGTTATTTTGTATTGAGCTTGCTCAAAGGAGGTTGCCCCCTCGAAGTGGCCCACAATCAATAAAATCTCTTTTCTGCTCCAATATTTCTGTTATATCGTGCATTTTGATTATTCATTGCAGGAGGTTCCCCACATCTGGTATCAGAGCATTTTCCTTGGCACAAGTGGGAATTTTTTTTTCAAAAAAAAAGAGGGCAAAATTGGGTGGTGACTTTTAGATCAATTTCTGAAACTTTTTACACATAATCAGAAGAAACAGGTTGCATATATGAATTATTCTTTCAAAAATATGCAGTTTCGAAAAAAAATCTTCTCATTTGAAGTTCTAAAAGTGGAGATATCGCGGATTTAAAATCAGCAATTTTTCAAAATTTCGGTGACAGTCGCAGAAATTGCAGAACAAAAATCTTTTGATCGAGTGCCCATATTTCTATTCCAATTTCATGGGTAGAAGCAAAGTGGTTGTTCCAGTTCTAGAAACAGGCTATAATAGAGATTCTGAGCAATATAGATCAGGTTATGCTCATTTTAAAAGTTTTCGTCTCAAAACCCTAGCTCTAATTACGGGTTTTTTAGTATTGGGTAGAATTTCTGCCACATTTTTTCTGGCACTGTGACATTGTAGTTGTTATTCTTCTTGAAATGGTATTTTTAATTCGGATCAGGGAATAAACCCTATCCGCTTAACTGTGGGAAGTACTTGGGCATAACCCTAAAACTCATTGTGAGGAGTACCACAGGAACCCCGAAGTAGCTGGCCATTGAGAGGACCTACCAAGCGAAAAGGGAAACGACCCCCACCAGATTGACTAGATTCCCATCCGTGAGGAAAACCGAAGAGCTGTCATTTTTATCCAAGCGGTTAACAGTTTTACCTGCACTGTGAAGTGAGGGGTACTACCCCAATACTCAAGCCTGAGACAGCCTTGGTGGCCGAGTGACTAACTTTGAACCATTAGGAAGCCAAATATACCTAGGGTCCATATTTATTTACAGTTGATAACTCGCAAAATTCCAGACTTGTCACAAATCATTTACTCCAATTCAAGTTGATAAAGCACAGCTTTCTAGCACCGCCACAGATCATTTCTTCCAAGCAAAAAAAAAAAAAAAAAAAAAAATCAGCCATATATTCTTTGATTTAGCTCCATTTCCATTGGAAATTCACTGTAACCCCTATCATTCCATTCTACATATTTCATTCATTGAGGGCCCTATCCCAATTCCATTTCCCAAAGCCCAAAATTCCATCTCCCTTTTTCACCTCACTTCTGAACTTCACTTTTTTTGTTTCCTTGTCCCTTAGAAAGTGTCCACAACTTAGTTACCCACTCGCGCTTTTCCCAACTCAAAATTTTCCTTTTCTAAAACCCTCTTTGTTTTTATTTTTCCACCCATTTCTAATTTTTTTTTTTGTTTAAACTTGCTTATGGTTGTCACCCGTGCAGGAGCAAATAGATAAATGGAAGAAGAACTTGTCACCCTCAAGACCAAACAGCCTGAGTCTTCTGTCGGCACTGCGTTCTCTGCTTCCAGCAACTTTTGTAGGCCGAAGATTGAATTCCCTCGCTTCAATGGTGCTGATCTAAGTGAATGGATACACAAGGCAGAACAATACTTTAATATGCATAACACTTTTGATGTCACCAAAGTCCCACTTGGATCATTTCATTTGGAATGTGAATCCCTTCAGTGGTTCTGTTGGTACATCAAGGATCATGAAGAGCCCCAATGGACAGATTTTCGCCAACTCCTTTTGCACCGATTTGGCACCAGTGGTTTTAACACATATTTCAAGAAATCTAGAAAAATTCTATTACAAGGACTTCTATGACATTGAATTTTTTTGTAAACATTTTATTTATTTCATTTAATTTGTAAAAATTATGCATTAAAGAAATGTTCCATTAAAATTGGAAAAACTAATCCTAGAAAGAATGTTTTTATTGATCACAAATATTATTTACTCCAAGTGTTTTTAATATACAATCATAAAAAATGAAATGTTGTATCATTTATAACTAGTTCGGTATGCCATAAATTAGGAGGAGTATATGAAAATCTGTAATTTGTTGAATCGTGAGAAAAAATATTCATAAAAATATAAAATGTAGGATTAATGAAGTTAAGTTGCACACATAATTGCATGTTTTATTACAAGAAGATCTCTATCTATATTTGAAGTGAACAAAGTATTATATTAAATATTTTTATTGTTAAATAACATATTATAGTATAGCATGATTGGAAGGAAATCACAATATTAAATTAAAATAAAATAAATTATAAGAAATGTATTGATGTCAAACCAAATAATAACTATAAATTCGTCAAAATTGGGATAGTTGTTAGGTACAACATTATACATACACAATGAAAGTGTGAAGAAATCGAATTAAGATAATGTGTCTACTATCTATGCCTAGATTCCAATTATAGTGGGATGTAGTAGTTGATAATATATTTGAGATGTTTGAATTTGGTGCTTAATGGGTCCAACATCCCCCCAATAGTCAATCAAGGGACTTGCTAGTCGAATCGAAACTAAAAAAGGGGATTATAAACAACATTGTGAGGATGTCATAGTTGAAGGGAAGGTACCTCATTTACATTGCTTCACTAGTCTAGAAGTTGAGATGATGTTGTGATTTTCTTGCCTCTTAGAATTGCCTCTAGGTAGCACCAAGAAAGAGGAAATCATCTTGGTGGTGTTTGGTAAGGGAGATGGTTTGAGAAAGAAAGATATGAGCTTTAGGGAATCCCTTATGTATATTTATGTTAGGCACCACTGGTCTAGGTATCTATGGAAGGCTCAACACCATTGCTCTAT
>LPNX011118149.1:16808-31715 GCA_001517045.1 Pseudotsuga menziesii
AAATTTTTGGGATTTCTTCTTTTCAGCTTTTCCTGTAACTATACCTTACAGTCTTACATAAGCTACAACTGAAGATAGGAATAAGATGTGCTGTAACTTGTAAGCCATATCAACATTGTATGACAGTTTTGAACTTGAGCACGTTGTTTTCTCACCTTACATAAGACATACTCAGCACCAGCAGAAAGCATCCAACGTTGTGTCTCACCATCTTTTGGAATAGTTTTTCCTGCTCAATATTCAATTCCAGCACAAAAATGAGTCGATGTTCAATACCAACTATATCAACAAGACTTGTTATTGTAATTTTTAAGCATGCAGATTATTAGAATTACAAAAAGCATGTTATGGTATGTAACAAATACAGAAAAAAGCAAATGGCAGCCTGAGAATAAGGCAAAATATTGAGTGACCATGAATCATAAACCATTATACCTCATATCAATAGCCTTTAAACCCCACTGGTAGTACCTTTACCATAAACACGCCTTACACTACGACTTTGACTTGTAGTTTTCCAATCAACTCAACCTACTACTATAGCCATAGAACAAAAACACTTAGAAATAAAACAAAGAGGTGCAGTTTATGTTGGCAACTTGGAATGACGGAGTTTGGGGAAAGTTTTAATAGAGACACAGGTGTAAGATCTACCCTTGAGCATAACATCATTCATTTGGTATCTGGGCTATTCGAGAGTGTATACCCCGCAGAAAAGAGTGAACTATGTCAAGGCCAGATAAGCCCTGAAACAGTATAATTCGGCCTGTATCAGTATAATCCCTGACCTTTCCCATGTTTGAATCCTATCAATTCTTTGCAATATATGTAGCTCTGCCTAATATTGGCGGCCACACAAATAGTATACAACCAAGCACAAGACTACATAAAGATCAAAAGGACGGCATTTTCATTCCGCTATACTTCAACAGCACAACCTCTAAGATTTCGTAATGGATGAGTAAAATCCAAATGTCTTTATGAATGCCATATCCTTATGCTGGATTAAGCTTTGGAGAAGCATCATTCCTCTGTTGAGATTACCTTCTGGTTTGGCAGACA
Organism: Pseudotsuga menziesii; assembly: GCA_001517045.1. NCBI lineage: Eukaryota > Viridiplantae > Streptophyta > Pinopsida > Pinales > Pinaceae > Pseudotsuga > Pseudotsuga menziesii. The sequence goes on from LPNX011118149.1 coordinate 17,871, forward strand.
GCGGACCCACAAATTCACCCCAAAATATGATCATATTGGCACATATGGTAGGTTCCCTCCCGACTGAACAAAAATGCCCAAAAACTTCTTTATTTGCTGCTGGAACACCTTACAGTTCTCATCAAATTGCGAGTCTGCATCTCAGAATTTCTTCTTGGATTATTAACTGAATTTGCCCAGTAGTCCCAGTATCTCCAATCTGCTTTGTTCAATCATGATTTTGGCCATTTTCTGGTGAGATCAATGGCTGGCCATATGTTGGACTGTTTCTGAACATATATTTACAGCCTTCTAACTGTAGACCCTCCAAACATACCATCCTCAATCTACTGGAAGCAAATGCACCCTACAGCTGGGAAGGATGCCTAAAAAATGCTCAAAATGCAAAATCGATCGACACCTGGGGTAATGGGGTACATGGTGTAAGATCGGCACCTAGATGATCTGTGGATTTGCACATTGGATATGGCTTAGTGATTGCTTGAGGACAAGTCGGGGTTTAAGTTTGCAAAGGCAAGAAAGCCCCGAGCAAACTCACGGGACAGAAAGGCCGCGGGTGTACCATTTTTTATTTTTAGTTTTTTTTAATCTAAAGGCGTCGTCGCTTAAGCGACACCTACTATTTGTTATAGGATTTCAACAAAATTTGTTGTGTGAAGGTGTACCATTTTACTTCATTTTTTTTATTTTAAGTTTTCATTCACTCAAGGAGCTGTCGCTTAAGCGACACTTGATAGGCTAGCCATCGCTTAAGTGACACTGATGAGCCTATCCGTCACTTAAGCGACGCTTATGACCACAATTTAAAAAAAAAAATTTAACTTTGTGATTTTTGGTAGGTTTAAAAGAAAAAATCCACGCGCCGTCGGAAGTAACCGTCGGATTTTGGATCGAAATGTAGTAGTGTAAGGTACATACCTTCAGTTTTAGATAATATCAAACATTGAAGAGTATTCCATGATGATATGGAGAATAAGAAATTTTTAGAATTGACAGGTGAATTTTCTACTTCTTTTAATGATGAAGATCAAGATGTTGCGATAGATCAAATCCCTTCATTTTCAATAAATTCAATTGCCAATCACAATATGATCGAAATAAAAGGAAATTTTATTCCAAAAGGTTTGGCTCCTTTAGAGAGGTTATTTTCAAAAGAAAATGTTAGTAGTTTCAATATTGGTATTGAAGATGAGCCTAAGATTGTCAAAATTTCTTAAGGCACCTTCAGATGAACAAAGGAAAATATATATCAATATTTTGGAGTAATTTATAGACGTTTTTGCATGGTATTACGAAGATTTGAAGACATATGATACTAGCATAATTCAACACAAGATTCCATTAAAGCCCAATACCAAACCTTTCAGATAGAATCTTAGGAGGATCAATCATGTTTTGTTACCAGTCATTGAAAAAGAGGTTAAAAAATTGTTAGATGCAAAGATTATTATTCCTCTCATATATTCCACTTGGGTTGCAAATTTAGTTCATGCACGTAAGAAAAATGGTGAAATAAGGCTTTGTGTGGATTTTCAAAACTTGAATAGATCTTCTCTGAAAGATAACTACCCATTTACTAAGATTGGTCAAATCCTATATAAAGTGGTTGGTGCTCAAAGGATGTCAATGATTGATCGGTTTTCAGGGTACAATCAAATTGTTCTGCATACATATGATAGAGAAAAAAATCCTTTACTACTCCTTGGGGAATGTTCATGTATGACAAAATGCTTTTTAGTCTCATGAATGTTGGGGAAAATTTTCAGAGGGCTATGGATATAGATTTTGTTGGAGAAAAGAAGAAGTTCATGGTAATATATTTGGATGATATAACATTTTTTTCTGAATCTAATGAAGCTCATATTAAAAAAACATTCCTTAAATGTAGAAAATTTGGATTGTCAATAAATCCTAAAAAATCTCATTTTTCCATGCAAGAGGGAATACTTTTAGGACATATAGTTTCAACTGATGGAATCAAGATAGATCCCTAACATGTCAAACCCATTTCAAAGATCAATATTCCTAGAAACAAGAAGGACATTAAATCTTTTGTAGGAAAAATTTTCTAAGATGGTTCATTCTGAATTTTGAAGAGATTATCAAGGAAATCACAGTTATGTTGAGAAAATATCAATAAGTTAAATGGACAGTTGAATCCAAATCATCATTTGAAAATATAAAACAAGATTTCACTGAAGCTCTAGTACTAGTAATCCAAGATTTCTCAAAATACTTTTTCACTTTTTCCTTTGCTTCTGAAGATAACATAGTATGTGTGCTTTTACAAAAAAATCAGAAGGTCTTGAACAACCCATTTATTTCTTCAATAAGATCTTAAGGGACTCTAAAATTAAGTACAATAATTAGAAAAATAGGCCTATTCTTTAGTTTAATCCCTCAAACTTTTTAGAATCTATTTATTGCATTTAAAAAATTTAGCATATATTCCTAATGCATCAGTTAAGGAAATTCTAACATAGCCTGATAGTGAAGGAAAGAGGGGGCATTGGATAGAAAATATTATGGAATATGATGTTGAAATTAGGCCTACAAAATTGGTTAAAAGGCATGGTTTGTCTAAGCTCCTTGCATATTCAAACCGTCAAGATTTAGGTCTTCATTTGGTAGAAAATCAATCAATATAGGAAGGATTACCAATAGAACAAAGAAAGGAACATATTTATGACAAATATGTTGATTATTTAAGGTATGAAAAAATATTTCATTTTCTGTTATGTCTACAATGTCTTACCGATTTGACTAAAAGAGAATGTAGATTGTTAAAACTCAGGGATATGAAGTATGTTTTAATTTACAAAATATTGTATTGGAAAGACCGCCGATGGATGTTACTAAAATGTTTGGACAAGTATGAAGCTGATTCAATTACTACAGAATTACATGGAGGTACCTGTGGAGGTCACAAATACTAGAAAGAAACAACATTTAACATTTTAAGAGCATACTACTACTAGACCACCCTATTTACAGATGTTTATTTTCAAGTGAAATATTGCCTTGAATGTCATAAGTTTGTGGGTAAGCATAAGTTGCAATATCTAAATTTAACACCTATGACAATTAATTCTCCTATTACGATTAAAAAGATGTTATCTCAAAAAAAGAGGGCTTGGGATACTATGTTGAAGTATGCTCTTTGGGCAGGTCGAGTGGCTACCAAAAAATCCATTGGAACATCCTCTGTCCAACTTGTTTATGGTGTTGATGCGATATTTCCTATCCAATCAATATTTCCATTAGTTAAACTATTGCATGACATTGAATAAGAGCCAAATGAAGTTAAAAGAAGAATGTTTCATATAATTGAACTGCAACAGGAAAGAGAAGCATTAATAGATAAGGATGATGCTTATAAGAGGAAAGTCAAAGAAAGATTTGATAAAAGAGCTAAAGGAGATACTTTCTTAATGGGTGATATGGTACTCATATGGGATGCACGCAGAGATGAAAAAGGCAAGCATGGGAAATTTGATAACTTATGGCTTGGACCTTTTAAAACTTCAAAAATTCTGGGGAACAATACCTTTTTGTTACAGAATTTGAAGGGTGAAGAAATTGCAGGCCCGATCAATGGGTATTTTATGAAACAATTTTACGCATATTAAGGTCAAGAGTGACTAGAATCCATTATATATACCAGTGAATTTTTTAGGATTTCAATAAGACTCCATCCCAATGGATTGTACAAAGATGTAGTTTTTAATTTGATTTCATAGAATTTAGTTTTAAACAGTCTTCAGTTTTAGTCAAAGGCATCTGGTCTACACATTCTTAAAGCCTCAGAAGGAGAGCTCCCAGCCGAAGTTAGATGTTAGTACTAGAGTAGTAACATTATGTTTTCTTCTATAGCCCTAATGTTTTTTTATTTTATGCATTTTCTTTTATTAATAAGTTGAGTTTTGGCTCATGATTATATGAAATTCCTTACAATACTTTTATTCATTACAATTTACATGGTTTTTAGTCATTTCATAAATTATTTGATGAAGGTACATGACATTTGTAAGTACTAACATTCTGATAGAAAGACATTATAAGCATGTACAGTTCAACGTTGTCAAAATGATCAGAAAGGTATTCATGATTTTCACAGTCATGATTTTCACAACTAACTCTTAATCATGAAAGGATGTGTGAGACGTGGCTCGGTATTGAACCCAACGAACTTGTTCGCATCATTATGGGATTTGGCAGATGTTGAATCCTCATCAAAATTGATTTCCTTGTATGAATTAATTTTGACATTTGGTATTCATATGTCGTTTGACTTTGCTAATTTACAATTTCTTTAACATCTAGAGTTACAGTTTCTGTATACAATTGCTACTATGAAGAAGATAAGTGGCAAGCCACATAGGTTTGAACCAGTTGACATTAAATGGGCCATGGAACATCCACAATTGCTAATGAATGCATATTGGTTCACTTTCTTTGAGAAAATAACAAGGTATAATATTGAGGTCTCTCATAAATTTACCAATAAATTCACTGGTATAGTGGTTAACTTCCCCAGTATCAGTTTTGAAGTTTTTGAAGCTTCAATTGCAGGGGCTAATGAGTTATCTATAGATGGCAATAAATTGTTTAAAAAGTTTCCATTATAGGTTTACATGAATTTATTCCTCTTGTCAGGTCATCAAGCCCTAGATTGGAACAAGGGAATTCATAGAAATGCATTGATGGAAGAATGGTAACACGTGTTAAGTATCATTCAATGATACATCACTTGTGAAGGTCGGTTGACAACAATCTTTAGATATCATTTACACTTTCTACCTCATGTGGAAGGTGTATCAAAGCTAAATTTACCTTTCCATTTTCTCAAGAGCCTATCTAAGATGGAAGTTCAGGTAAGAAAACATCCAGACCATACTTCTCACAATAGTTTTCATCATGGTCTAATTAAGCTATTGATTGTGAAAGAGTTAGAAAAGAAAGCTTGAACATGGACACATTTTTTTATCGGGATTTAAGGTTGAAGAACTAGAGGATGCAGATGGAAAGATAATTTAGAAACCTTGAAGAAGATAAGAAGTTATAAGAGAAAGGATATGGACAAAACGTAGCAAGGGTTTGATGATGTAGACGTGAAGACTGATTCATATGCAAAGAAAGTGGAGACAACTCCTAAAACCCTGGTTTTTTTCAAAGAAATTCCAGTTATGGAAAGTATGGAAACAACAGGTGTACCAGAACAAAAATATCCAAAAATCAAGAAAACCTATTCTCGACTCAAAAATACCAAAGTTCTTAGATAGTGACCAAATATGAGGCATTCAAATAAATTTCATTTGAATATGAAGAAAATTCTCAACCGTGTGTTTAAAAAAGAAAGCACGATTGAAATTGAAGAGTCTTCTAGTGAAGAAGATGTTCAATCCAAGAAAATCGAAGGTATGATATCTCAAGGTCTTGAGAATATTTAAGGAAATATTAAATTAATCCTCGATTTACCAGTGAGAAAGTTTGTGAACAAGGGTAAAAAGGTTATTTCATAATTAAGTGAAGGTTCCAGCAAAGAGCATTCAAGAGAGGAGAAATATATGGAATGCATGCATGTTCAAGATCTTGAACATTTTGTTGAAGGACAAGGAGTTCCATTAGTTCAGATTCTGGTTGAAGAACAAGTGAACAAAAAAATGGATATTCTTGATGAAAAATTACATGCTAATGAAGAAACAAAGCTTATGAACCTTAGGAAAGGTTTGCATCATTACAAAGCTAAAAATACACACTTAAATCACCTTAATGATTAGCTTGATAATGGAAAACGTATGATACGGAAATATCTTGAAGAAATCAATTCGAACTATGTAGAACTAGTCTAGGTTGTCAAAGAAGTAGTTAAAAGAAGGAATATGGCTCAAGAAACAAATGACAAATTATTTGAACATAATCAAGAAATTCAAGAGAAATTTTCGGCTATGGATAAATACCTCAGTCAACTTCGAAGAAGGTCTTAGGCATTAGATGGTCTAACTATGGTTGCAGAATCTACTCGTAAACTATGACATCATAAGAAGATAAGTATTGTTATTTACGTGGAAGTATTTGAAGTCAATCTGTCCTAAATTTACTATTTTTAGTTAGAAAAATGTAGTGTTTGTTCAAACTTTTTATTACCAATGTAATTAAAAGTATCTATATTTAGACCCTTTCGATCCTATAATTTTGGATCTAGAAACTGTTTCTGGGAAATTCTGATTATAAATATAGAAAGTAAAGATAGTAGCAGTGGTTGGTAACATAGGGTCGAGAGAGAGGATTTTTGCATGTACTAGAATTGAAAACCTTTTAAGTATGTAGGTATATTTTGAAGATTATATTGAGGATGAAATATGAATTACTATCGACTTTGACTTATGATAATTGCTTATACATGTTAATGTTTTCTATTTAGTTATGTTAGTGACCTTGCAACTGATAGATTTTATGTCCTTTGTACTCACCACCAGTCTTATGTATTTGCATATCTTTCATTCAGAAATTTTTTCTACTTAGAAGTGGTTTTATGGATTATGTATAACTATTGTTTCTGGTCATATATATGATCTTCAGTTTTGTTCAATATAACGGTTATATCCTCCTTTCTTGTCTTTTATATTTACTTATCAGTAGTTGATTTATATATGGTTGTTGGTCATTTATCCATGTTTCTTGGTTCCCTTTTTTTATTGCAAACCAAACAAAGATTAAATATCCAGAATTTGTAGTTTAAAAATTTTGAGATGCCTGGGCTTTTTAGGTCATTGTAGTCTAGTGAAAAATCCAGTACAAACAATTACCTTCACTAATTTGTTTTACTTTGTCTAGTAATAATTTGCATATTTTTAGTAATAGTTGCATCATTTTTAGGAACGCATGAAAAGACATTAACCGTTCTTCTTTTATTAAGTGATTCCATTATTATGGGACAATCTTCTAAGCTATGCTCTCCAACACCAAATTTTGTACAAAACTTCAAGTATGTTCTATCTTTCCATGGACAGTCAGGGCTTATATCATCCTCACTGTAACATACAAAGAATCATGATTTACTATGTCAAGGTGATCGGTAGCATTAATTGTGATTTATTCAACAATTCGTGTATCCAACCCTTTGGTTGTTATCATTAGAGGAAATTTCAACTCAAAATGGACCTCCTAAAAAAATTAATAAAATAATAGTTAAAATAATAAAATAATATTTATTAATTTTGGAGGAAGAAAAGAAAAAAACTACTTTTTTGTTTGTATTTTCGACATATCTCCCTGTGTTTTTACTCAAATTTCGATTGGGAGAGATTGTTGGATGCAGAATTAAATTATGCATCCAACGAGTACCTACTTGACATACTTTTGATGGACCCCGCTACCCCAAAAACATGAAATACTATAAAAATGTGATGATGACCATCATCACGTTTTTTTAGGTATTTCATGTTTTTGGGGTAGCGGGTTCCATCAAAAGTATGTTGAGTGGATACTTGTTGGATGCAGAATTCAGTTCTGCATCCAACGAGCTCTCCCGGTCAAAATTTGAGTAAAAACACAGGGAGATATGTAAAAAATACTAACAAAAAAGTAGTTTTTTTTATGATACCTATCCCCAAATTTATACTAACAAATTGTTTAAGACCTATACAGTATTTCAAATTTAAAGCAATTTCATTGTCTAACACATGATGACATGGAATTTGAATTAGAGTTAAAAGGCCCATTTTGAGTTGAAATTTCCTCTAATGTATTATTTCATCGATCATTGTTGTAGTTGTCTCGACCCTTATTCTTGATTTTTTGCATCTGGTATTCCATGTGGTACCCATCTCTATTCTTTATATTCTTGATGCATTCAGCTATGGAGTGTTGAGTTGTTCCACAAATTACACACCCCTTTGGCTTGATGTTTTTGACGTTATATGGACAGTTTGTGGTCGAATGGGGTTCAAATCTATCACATATATCATAGAATTAAGTCGTCTGCATCTTCTAGAAGTTATCTAGATTTCTTTCCTTAGAGAATATATATGGAGCTTCTTCAATTTGGTCTAATTTCTGTTGGTATGTATTTCCATGATATCTTCTTCGTTCCTCATATGGGCATTTGTATTTGGTATGTCCTTCTGTAGTGCATGTTGAACACTATCAGTCATTGTGATGCATTGTTAGACATTGCAGATATAATTATATGTTTTCATCTTCTAGTCGACGGTCAACTACCCCAATGGTATAGTCTGTATTTGATTTGACCTGTAATGCTTTCTTCAAGACATATTCATATGTTATATACTCATTTATTAATATTGGTGTATTGATTATTTGTTGAAGTACATCAACAAAAAAAATGTATTACTAATGTAGGATCCAATTTAGAAGGCATATGGATTCGGATGTCTTTAAATTTTCTGTCATATTCTCTTAAAGATTATCCTATTCTTTGTTAGATTTGCTTTATCTTGTCTCCAGACATGTCTCGGGTATAATAAATCTTGAAAATTTGTAATTAAATTATCTCTTATATGTTACTTTGACTTAGGACCTTCTTCGAGAAAGTTCATATACCATGTTATTTCTCTATTCCGAATTCCTCCAACAAACTGGTTAATTTTCTTATTTTCATCATCAATTAGGTTAGATTTCCAAAAGGATTCATAACAAACCAATTCCTTTTAGGATCACTGTCCCCATAAAATATAGGGGTATCAACAGGAGTTAGACAAGCCATTGTGTTAGAACTTTATCTACTTACCACAGAAGATGGACTCAAAGATACACTTACTATTTGATGACTATTGATGACCTCTTAGGAATTCAACTCATACCACGACAAACATAATTCTCCTGCAGACTCTTCATCGCTAAGACAACTCTCTGACAGTTTAGGAGACTCTATCAATAATTTTTATAGAAAGGGGAAATACATCCAAGTGTTCTAAATGAAATAAGTTAAATGAGTGTCCTCTGAACTCCAGACTGTAGGTAACCCAATTAAATCAATCTGGGATTTCGGTCATTAATCAATCAGTAATTCGTCCACTTTGGTCTAGTCAGATCCATATTGTAGAATCACCTGGAATTAGTCCCATGTCACATTCGACTATTTTTCTAATGTTCGTCCCAATCATCATTATCATAGGATTTGCATTGATGGGGGACAATCCCTTCAGGATTGTAATACACAAGTTTTGTTGGGTTATCACCATCATGTGCAACCATTCTTTGGTTGTTGAAACCACACCTTATTTCTCATTTGATCGACTTTTCCTTGTCTCGGGTAGGACTTTTGGTTGATCAACCATCTCGCCCATTTTATTTAGACTTATTTTTATGTGTATTGGAGTGGAAATATCCCTTAGTTGTGCAAGTCACTTGCACCTATTTTGTCTTTCTATCTTTTGTATATCCGCTATTTAGTTATCATTGGATGAATATTTGTTTCATCAAAGCAAACTTGACTTTTTACAAGGTTTCATTATTTTTCTTCTTTCATCGACTAGCCTTTATACTTATTTATTCATAACACATGGTTAAATACACCCCCATTGTCGACGCAACTATTATTGTTCGATGAAAGTGGGTCTAGAAATGATAATTATTTTATTAGAAAGTATTCCCACTATTGTTCATTAACAAATCATTCCCAGTCTTTTTGTTGCTTCTGCCAATTTGTTGAAGCTGGTGAATTTGTTGAAGCTGGTGTGTGCAACGATGGTCGTGGATTAACTATATGAACATCTTTGTTTTCAATCAATAATTTGTATAAAAAATGGTATAGTGCATATGAATCCTTCATGATGGTCGATATAGAGCTTTCCCTCAACTTCTTTGAGAGATGATATTTCTTCTATAGCTTGTTATTCACAAAATTCATTGCATACTTTCTCGATTCACTCATACAAATTTGTTCTTCCTCCGTTACAGAGCTTGTGCATCAACAATATTTCATTATATTTGTCCAACTTGGGCATAAAAAATATTTAAGTATTTCTCTAGTTCGTGGGAAATGGATTCGACGAATTTTTCATGTGCTTCGGTGAAGAATTTCTCCCTTACTTGTGTAATTGTCAGTTATTATGTCTTGCGTAGTTTTGGATGTAGTTCATTAATTTATTGTTCCACCTCTCTCAGATTTCTTGTTTAGTTAGCATCTCATTATATTCTCGACACCATTTCTATTATGTACTACCGAAAATAGAACTAATGTTGTAGTATAATGGTTCATGAAGTTATCAACAATACATAATTATAAGAGAATAGAATCCACATGATCATTTCCCACAAGATAACAAAATTAATTGAGATAGTAACAACTCAACTTTATATTATATATTCAAGCCAGTATACATAAGAGCAATGATCAAAGGATAGATACTTATGGATCCATCTCACCAACCTATTTATACTTGTTACATAAAGTTAATTAGTTACAACTAATGAACCAATTGGCTAACTTATTGACTAAACCGACTCAACCATAATCGGCTGGAGGACCTAGTTAGCTAGTCGTCTAGGCTCCTCCAATAGTAGGTATTATACCATCACCTTTGGCTAGTCGATTATTAATATAAAGATACAATGTGGCATATTATAGGTTTTCCTTCAACCCTACATTTTGAGAAACCATATAATATTGGGGTGTGATAAAAGAGATACAATTCATAGTTCAATACAATTGACCAAGGTTGGTTGCTATAATATGACATGTTACAATTGGAAGGGTGTATCGACTTCCTATTTTAGTTTAACAATTGCTTCGATTATACTATCTTCTGATAAGAAATTTTGGAACTTTTGGATGGGAAGAATATATTGTGTATCTAAACTTGATCTCGAATCATGATCCTACAATGTTAAATGAATAATTATTCTAATCCACATGCATAAATAACATAAATTAAATAAGGATAATATAAATCAAATTTGGGCTTACTGCAAACGAGAGGGGAGAATATGAATAACTTGCAATGATCTGGAATGAGTTGGAATATAAAGAATCATCCTTTTTGATATTATAACCTTTTTTCCCCTAAATTTGAGCCAAAAACCATCATTAATATGTGAATACTTATTAAAAGAAAATTTGGGAAGAATAAAGCAATATAACTTCAAGAAGAATTATGAAATTATTATAAAACTTATTGGTGTACTTTATTATTCACCGGTGTGGATGACAAACAAACACCTTATTGACCGGCCTCATCTTTCGCCTCCACAAAGAAAAACTTCTTAAAATTTAAATTGCAAAGGTTTACATTTGCATTTTCTCAAATATTTACTTTTTTCTTGTGTGTTATACATTGTATAGTGCACTGGTGTCATTTTATAATAATGGCACACCAATGCACTTTAAATTTTAAAGCACACTAGAAAAGGTAAGTTAAGCAAAAAGTGTGCATGTTGGTCATAAATGGTGTTGGTTGTGGAGCCTGATCTTCCATATTCAGAGATGTTATTTTTCAGTCATGTTTCTACCCCATTTTTACTGTACACTCACACTAGCAAGATTTTGTCGGGGGGCATTTCACCCCCAGGATGATCGGAGGGAACCATCCCCCCCCCCCACCCCACCCCGCCGCGAACGGGGGGTTTAGGGGGGAATGGGCCTTCGATGGGTGTTTGAGGGAAAGACGATCAAAAGAAATTTTTTGGGATGTTTGTTGGCCAGCAATTTACGATCCCATGGTATTAGGTGACCTATGGTATTTTTTTATATTTTTATCATTTAAGCAATATGATCTTAGGATCTTATCTGAGAGAATAACATGCACAACAATAATCACAAGGGACAAGAGGCACAAATAATTTTTCTCGGGGAAACCATAAAGGAGAAAAACCTTCAACTTCCTCAAAGATAGAATGAGCACCAATGGCACCAGTAAAACCCAAAGAAAAAAAAGATGATCTCCAACAGTTCTTCTCTCTCTCACTTGTGTGAGAACTTCCTCTCTCACTCATGCGCCCCAGTTGAGTGAGTGTATTTTTCAAATAGAGAGGCTCACTCTCTATTTATACTAATTTTTGACTTGCAATTACTTACAAGGGTCGACATCTCTAGGAGATTCTAATAAACCTAGTGCCCCTCAACTGTGGGTACTTTGTCCCCTGATCAACAAGGAGGGTTAACCTCAACTCAATTTTGGAGACTATTTCCCCGACTTACAACGGAGAGTTAACCTCATTGACTTTACATGACTTTATTATATTAATGACTCTCCTGATAGGAACATCGGGGTACAATGAAATACAAATGAGTCTCCTGATAGGAACATCGGGGTACAATATAAGTGAATACATTCCAAAGTTACAAATACATCAACACTCCCTCTTAACTAGGAATGTATTCTCTTGACACAATTCATCAGCACAAGTATTCTTCTTTGGATCATCATCAAAGTTGGATCATCACTGGATCGTCATCAACGATGGATCATCACTGGATCGTCATCAAAGATGGATCATCACTGGATCATCAGCATCACTGCTTCCTCTATCTTGATCAACTGGTTCTATCTCTCAATTCTACTCATCATAGGAAGTTCTATAGATCCAACCCTTTTTCATGTTGGTTGTAGGCCTAGCCTTCATGTAGGCTTCATAATATTCAGCACTTATATATGACCCAGTCAGAAAGTCCCGCCCAGCACTTACATCTAACCATGGGAGGAACACATCCACCACCATGTCAGAAAGGCATTCCCAACACTCACATATGACCATGGGATGAACACATCCACCACCATATCAAAAAGGCCCAACACTCACATATGACCATGGGAGGCCTAGCCTGCCACCATGTCAAAAAGGCTCGTCTAGCACTTATATCTGACCATGGGAGGCCCATCCTACCACCATGTCAGAAAGGCCCAACACTCAAATCCGACCATGGGAGGCCCAACCTACTACCATGTCGGAAAGGCTCAGAACTTATATATGACCATGGGAGGCCCAACCTGCCACCATGTCAGAAAGGCTCTTCACTTACATTCGACCATGGGAGGCCCAGCCTACCACCATGTCAGAAAGGATCTGCACTTACATCTAACCATGGGAGGCCCAGCCTACCATGGTGTCAGAATGGATCTACACTTACATCTAACCATGGGAGGACCAGCCTACTTCCATGTCAGAATGGATCCGCACTTAAATCTAACCCAGTTAGAAAGGCTCTGCACTTACATCTTACCATGGGAGGACCCACCTACCACCATGTCAGAAGGGCTTCGTACTTACATCTGACCCACTCATAAAGACTCTGCACTTACATATGACCATGGGAGAACATGCCTACCACCATGTCAGAAGGGCACATGGACTTGCCACTTCCCCTTGGAGGGAACCTTGATCTGGACACTACTACATTTCAATCCAAAATCCGACGAAAAAATACGACGGCGCGTGGATTTCCCTTTTTAAACTTACCAAAAATCACAAGGATACATTTTTTTTTTGTAAATGTGGCCACAAGCGTCGATGAAGCGACGATGCCTTTAATTGGTCAACTATTTAACATGGAAAGCGTCATCGCATATCCGACACTTAGGTTCATTTCCTACCCATTAGGCTAGTGGGTATCTATTGAAATCTTCTTTGTAATCCTTATGCCAAAGTTGACAACCAACTAGGGCCAACTAGGCCAAACACAATTCAAAAAAGCTAGATTTAATTGCGACAAGGATGAAAGATCATACACAATCTTAATACCATCAATAAAACCCTAACTAACAAAAAATTCTAACAAAAGAGAAACCACCCATTTTCAATGTACACAGTAAAAAGGAGAATTTTCAATGTAAATAATACACAAAGAGAAACAACTCATTTTTCAATGTATACAATATACAA
>LPNX011118152.1:0-14222 GCA_001517045.1 Pseudotsuga menziesii
GCTGTTATATACTTGCTGAACATTGTGCATCTCTCTTTCAACCCCAGTACGTTGATGGCCTCTTAAACCCTAGCCATAGGACACTTTCCTTTACAACAGGTATTTAACAGGTTCAAGAACTTTATTCAAGGGCTTAAAATTTACAACCAATCTGGGTTTTCCTCTCTTTATTTCAGAATGTTTATTTACAAAAAATGCACGAAATTCCCATGAGATCTTCGATGGGTCAAACAGGACTTTATCAAGCAACTATTTTATCTCTTTAGCATAAAACTCTCTTTCAAAGGGAGACATAAGGGATGCAAAGGATTTCTCGGCTTTGGGTTTTTCTATAGGATTGAATGGTAAGGAAAAAAATACATGTTTCTAATCCAAAATTCATTTGGAGAATCTAAAGTACAATATTTTTCTAATTTAGAGGAAATCTCATATAGTGCATAGGATTTATGCATTTCAGCAAAACAAATGTATCTTTCTATTTTAAACAAATCTTCAAGACTAGGAGAGGGTTTAGCTTTATGTACATGATTTTTACACTTGAATTCAGTAGATCGGAAAAAAGGGGTAGAGACTCTTCTACCATTTATGGTACATGTAAATATCATTTTTCATCTCATCAATTATGATGGGACTGGCCTTGTGAAGGAATGTCGATCCTATGATACATTCCTCTTTGATATCATCCAACTTGTTTAAATGAAAAACTTCATTTGTACCTCCAATATTTATTGGAAAGTATGGACATCTACCAAGAAGTTGTACAAGAGTTCCTTTTATAGCTACACAATTCTCTTTAGCTTTTTCCTAGTAGAATAAAGGTATAACAGTTCTTTTTTCCAGATTCATCTAGAAACCTGAATCAATCATACAATCAAGTTGGTAAGGCTTGAACTATGGAGGGAAAAAAATTATTTTTATATACATTTTACGACCTATAAAGGATCCTAAGGAACGAAGGGACGGTTCATCTTCACGATGCTTTTCTTTTATCTCCTCTTCTTCTACATCGCTCATATGTAGAGTGTTTTTTGTTCTTTCTAAATCCTTAAGGGACAATAAAGCTTCATTATAAATTCTATACATTTCTTCATCTGAAGATAGGTCTCTTTCTCTCATAGTAACTTAAAGAATTTATTTTAATTCTTCAATTTCTCTAACCATCTTACTTAGAGAAGTACGATTTTTTTTTATTTGAAGTCTAAGCAAACTTTCTTTATATTTCCTAAATGGTTATCTATCCTCATGGTTATTAGGACAACCTTTATACAATTATGTTGGATGGTAGGATGTTGGGTTTTTGCTGATTTTAGGAGAAGCGTGTTTTCTTGTCTTTACTTCTGGGAATTTTTTCTTTTGCTTTCAATCTTGCCAAAAGATTTTTCTTTTCGTCTTTCAGTCCCACCTTTTAACATAAAGATACAATTGTGTCTTAGGCAATTCTTTATCTATACCAACAATCCTAACTTCTGGAGAGACCTTAGGATGTATGGAGGAGAACATATGGAAGCATAAATCAGTAGGACCACACACCCCTAGATTTGAATCCTCATCAGAATCTAAAGAACAAGATTCAGAAGAGTCTGGTGCAAATTTATCTAAAGTAGGTTCAGAATCTGAGGGGTCAGGGGAACCTTCTTCTATTAAGAAGACTATTTCACCTTCAGTGTATTCTCCTATTTCACACCAGGATAGATCCCACCATGTTGGATCTAAATCTTCTGTGAACAGAGAAGCAAGTCTAGGATTCTTATTTTTATTGGGACACTTATTAGCCTAGTGACCCTTTTTCCTGCAAATGAAACATTTCTCTTTATTTATTGGATTAGACCTTTTTCTAAAGAAGGCTTTCTTCTTTCTGGAGGATTTATTCTTTTTGTGCTTATTTCCTTTGTCTGGGTGATCCCTTGGTACACTCGAATACTTGGGCTACTTCTAGTTTTTATAATGGCATGTTTCTTTCCCTGGATTTCCTCTATTATGGGAACCATAACCCCAATCTAGCATTTTTTCACATCTTTACAAAACTAGGGGAAAACATAGAAGAATGACGCTTGAAGTATTTAGTGACTCTTTTCTCTAGACAATTCTCTTGCCATGTTTCCATGATGAAACCATCAAATTGAGCCAGGGAAAGACATGAGAGAGGAATGTTTTTATCTTTGAGATGTTGTTCCACAACATCAGGGACATTTCCAACAAATCTTCTTAGATAATGTTTGAGGTAGGCAGGCTTGTCAACGTTTCGTGGGGTGATTCAAAGTTTATGCATATAGCATAAGTATTCTTCACTCTTGTTTAGATCACAAATATTAGTAGAAATGAATACATATTCAAGATGCTCATAATCTTAATTTTTATCTGGACCATAAAATTCTTTTCCTAGAGTACTTAAAAATTGTTGGTCTGCATTTCTTCTCTAGACTCTTGAGGAATCCAACTCCACCATTCTGAAGCTAAACCAGAGAATCATGCAATTAGCTAGAGTGCTAGTTGTTGGTCAGTTATTGTAGTGTCCCGAGTTCTTTTGTACAATACCCAATTAGCTAGTAGAGAAATAAATGTTCTTATTTCTACATGGGATTGACATTGGATATTCAGGACAAGATGTTCATCAATTTGCGAGATTATATTATTCAACCCATTTATTCCAAAGTTAAAACAAGGAGGAGCAGAGGAGGGAGAAGGATTAGAGGGATCAGTCATTTCTATGTCAAATGGAAGAGGAGGTTGAGTTATTTGTGGAGGAGAAGGACCTTAGTGAGACTTATTAGATGATCCAACATCTTGTTCAAATTCTCTCTTAGAGACTCTAAATGCCAAAATATATTTTTTCTGGAATATCTTTAGGCATTTATTTAAACCGAGAGATCATGCTTGTTAACTCATCTATTTCTTCTTGATCTTCTTCATCATGCCCAAAGCATAAATTAGGTCTCTCATCTTCTTATTTTTCTTGGATACTCATCATCTAAAATGAGTATCTGCATTCATGCTCTTTCTTGTGGCCTTTTGAGGAAAGATCCAAAGATTCTTGGATGACTGCACTCCTTTTGCTACTCAAATTTTGGATTCTAACTATCATCTTTCCTAGTACATCCTGTCTTTTTTCTAATTTTTCATTTGCTAGGACAATGGCATATTTTTATCTCTTCTTGGTTCGAAAGAAAATGATCTATATTTTCTTCTAAATGAGCAACATGGTCTTTTTCTATTTGATCCTTTTACTTTAGAAGAAATATGTCCGATGCTATGTCATCAATATTTTGAGCATAAATTTGTTGCTGATAATTTCTATAGTTTTGCAGCTTAATTTCATCAGAGAAATTTTTGTTTGGGGTTGATGACCTATGAGGCACGAATTCCCTTTTTTTTAAGCCATCATGAGGAAACTATCTGAAAGGAGTATTAGGAAGGTTTCTTCTTGGATGGAAAGAGGTATCACCTTTAGGATCGGTAGAAGTGAAACGCGGGCTAATTCTGGGGAGAGACATCATGCATAGGATTGCACTTTTGTCTCTAAGATTCATTCTCTCCAAATATTTATTGCATGCAGTACATTTTGCATGATGGCCTTTATGTTCATTATTATGAACTCCGAAAAAAGAAGGTCGAGAAGAAGTGCAGGTTTCTTTCCAGTATTGTTGATTGGAAGAAGGCTTTATAGAGGCAGACTTTTAAAAGGGGTGGATCAAACTAAGGAGAAGGGAAACCATCAAAAAGTATGAATGAACTTGAATATCTAACAAAAACAAGGGATATTTGGACAAAGAGTTGTGGGATTAAATATTTTTTATCATCTCTTAGTTCTCTATATTTAACTTCCCATTACTTAAGATAGTGGATGCCAATCCAGTCAAAAGTAATTTGGGTGAAATGTTTGATTTGTCGATTTCTACCACGCTATGTAGGTACGAGCTATTATGGACTTTTTCAGTAAGAGGAGGAAGAGAATAATTTATGTAATAAATGACTACAAGATATTTTAATTGGATAATCTTGGAACATGTATCCATTATGAAACCAAGAGTAAGGATATAGGATTTAAGAAGATTGTAAATATAAGGGTCATCAAAACTAACAAAATACTTCAGAAATATTGTTCCAAAAAATGGGCCATTATGTAGAGGGCCTTCAAATCCTCCTATGGTATCATCAACAAATTCCAGATGGAAAGCATCAAGAACACAACATAAAGAAGAAACATTTAGATATGGTTGGACTAGAGGGCCAAGACCTAGCTTTATGACGCCTAGATGCACATATCGATAGCCTTTAGATTTATCCTAATCAATATGTTCTTTATCAACCATACTTATAGGTATGGGATCCTCTTTGTCTGTAAATGTAATATCGAAAGAGTCAACTTTTGTTTGAGTAGTAGATTCATATTGCCGCCACTTTAATTGATAGAATTCAGTAGAAAATATTTCAAGTAGATTCCAATCAAGAGAAGGGATTTTATCATAAATTGTAATTATAGAAGATGAAGTTATAGAAGTTTGAAACGATGGTCTCCTTTCATCCAGAGAGACTGTAGTTTGGTCTGAATATTGGCAGTTAAGGGATGCAAGCCCTATAGAGTCCATTAAAGGGTCCATGGAACACTTACCTTTATCAGGCACTAAAGGAGTAATTTGGGATTTAGGATATTCTAAAAGTCTATGAAAATACTACAAGTGGACTTACAACAACTTCATCAACGACTATAGCCACAACACTCTAGAAGTATGGACTCAGGAATCTCAATTACACCACATAGAACATCTTTCTCTGAATAAAATGAAATCTTGTAATCCAAGAAATACATAACTAGAACCATTTGCAGAAAGTATGAGTGAAAACATATACTTTATATTATATTCTTCTTAATACTTATAGAAAAGGTTTGCATATGATACAATAGTTGACTGCCTATGATACCAAGGATGCCAAGACCAAATCGACTCTAATGCATAACCTGACCAATATCTTCTATAATAAGTTCCTTCATACAATGTATTGGGGGATTTTATACCATGATTGATTTTTATAGAAAGATTGACAACATGAAAAAATTCCACATATTGACCCAAGGCGAAGTTTTCCTCAATCAGTATGTAAAGGTAGATGCACCTTACATTGTTTGCATTTATTACCCGATATCCAGTTAACCTTCTACCTTAGGGTCAACCATGCCATGTAGTGGAAGTTTCCATTCTATATCCATTGCCAGCAATGCATGTTAGGTAGATCTTACCTACCATGAGTCGTTATACATAACCACTTGTTTTACCTTTTGGTGCTCATGTTGGCTTTGGAGTAGGCCTGAAATCCCTCTTTTTAGTCCTTCCTTGCATATATGTTCGAAACCTCATATTTTCCTTCCATTCTTTTTTTTCCATTACCTATAATTCTCCCAACCAATTACTGATATTTGATTATGCATTTTTTTACATACCTACTTGTGCATTTATGCCTATTGCATCTCTACTTGTTGGTGTTAAGATTTTAAAAGTTGTTATTCCAAAACAAAAGGATCACTAAAAGAAAAACAAGCACAACATAAAAAAGAAAACACAAATATTTATCTTGAGAAATCCTCATGGGAAGAAAACCCAACAAAACTTCCTCGATATAGAATTCAACCAAGTAGAGTATAAGACCCAAAAAATAATACTAGATTGCTTCCTCCTCCTTAGATGGATTGTTCCTCCTCTCTCTAACGAACTTTATTGAGTGCATTATGTTTCCAAATTAGGGAGGCTCCTCACCTATTTATATTGATCAACTAAGAGGCATAATAACCCAATAGGGCTGACTTATCCTTAATACCAAAGATGAATTTCCTTGGGAGACTCAAAAATACATTTTAATAATACTTTTGCGGGTACTACTGAACCAACTTACAATGGAGGTTTTACCTCAAGACTTTACATGACCAAATACATCAATGGCATCCCCAATCGAAGGAAAAACATCTCTGAAAGGAGGAATAACAACAACAACAACAACAATAATAATAATACAAAAATAGAATTTCTTCCGTAGTTACATTTATTTAATACTCTTTGTTAACAAGGAAGGTATTTTATGACAACAACACATTTGTACAACTGACTAGTGAGTCTATATGTCATAGGAAGTTTTCAAAAACTATATCATCGTCATCATCCATTGAACATCATCATCACAGATCATCATCATCATCATGAACATCAATTGCTTGAGCATCATCATATCTAACATAATCTCGAGTGAGCATCATCATATCAAGAATCAACATCTCTAGCGAGCATCATATTCTCTAGCGCCATCACCTCGACCGAGCATCATCTAGAGAATCACCTACAATGTCATCAATATACAAATACTGAGTTACATCACCCATAGCATGAACAATGTTGGAAGATCATCGTCCACAACTAAATGCAGGATCTCATTTGCAAATGAATGCAGGACCACTCTCTAAATGAGAGTACTATTGTCTGTAGGACCATCCTCAGCATGTAAATGCTAGGATACTATCATCCACAAATGAATGCAGGAGCTCATCCGCAAATGAATGTAGGACCACTCTCCATATGAAAGTACTATTATTCGCAGGACCATCCTTGGCATGTAAGTGATAGGACCACTCTCAACATGAGAGTGTTATTTTCCATAGGACCATCCTTAGCATGAGAATGCTAGGATACATTCATTTGTAAATGAATATCAGACCTCATCAACATTTGTAGGCGTACAAATAAACTCAACTATACTTGTATGCATTGGCATACCATTTCCATATCATCATCAATAACAATATCATAATCACTCCCTCTTTCCAGGGAGGTCCTTTCATAATACACCAATCTTGTCTCGAAAATATTCAAAATTTACGCGAGAAAGAGGCTTAGTGAGCACATATGCAACTTGTTCCTCTGTAGGAACATAGTGGATTTTCACAACTCCTATTTGCACCATATCCCATATGTAAAGATACTTTATCTCTATGTTCTTTGACTTATCATGAAACATTAAGTTCTCTTTCAACTTGATGCAACTCTGGTTGTAACAATAAACATAAGTTGCATCCATCTCGGCATCAAACAATCCTACCAATAACTTGCAAAGCCATACTGCTTTGCTACAGGTTGAACATGCTATAATGTACTTAGCCTCAGCTGTACTGAGGAAAACACTAGTTTTATTTATATTAAGCCATGAGATCACGCCTGATACCAAACTAAAACAACATCTTGAAGTGCTCTTTATGTCTTCAATACTTCTTGTCCAATTTGAATCAGTATAGCCATACAATATGAACTCATTGTCGGTTGCATATATGAGGCCAAAATCCGATGTACCCTTTAGGTACCTCATCACATGCTTTGTTACAACTAGGTGAACATGTTGGGGCTCCACCATATATTGACTCAAGGTTTTCACAACAAAACATATATATGTTCTTGTATTTTTCAAATACATCAATAAGTCAATAATATGTTTGTATAATGTAACATCTACTCTTTTTGAAGAGTCATCATTCAGGAGCTTCAGGTTTTTCACCATTGGAGTATTCGTTTCCTTGCAATCCAACATCCTAAATCTCTTTGGGACGTCAACTGTATATTTTCCTTGGTTTATGAAAATATCATCTATGAATTGCCATACTTCGAGACCTAGGAAGAAATGCATTGTTTCACCTCAAATTTTTCCTCAAGATTATTCTTACATTCACTGATGGGATTCTCCGCTCCTTTCAAAAATAGATCATCAACAAATAAAAATAATATCATGATCCCATCATCTACAACCTTATAGTAATGGTTGTAATGTGATTTACTTTTGCCAAAGTCCAAGCTCATCAGGATTCCATCAATTATTCCATATTGTGCTCTTGGTACTTGCTTCAACCCATATAGTGCTTTCCTCAATCTACATACATGTTCCCATTTGTCGTGTGTCTCAAAACCTGGTGTTTTTTCAATATATACTTCTTCTTCTATAACATCGTTTAGGAAGGTTGTCTTTATGTCCATTTGGGGTAGATTCCATTTCATCTTGGCTGCCAAGGAAAGGATAGTTATGATTGAAGTATATCTTGATACTGGTGCAAAACATTCTTCATAACCAATTCCTTCCTTCTATGAAAATCCTCGTAACAAAAATCTTGCTTTGAACTTTTCAATGTAACTGCCATCTGCTGAATGATTTTTCTTGAAAATCCATTTTGAAGAAACCACTGATTTGTCCTTTGGTCTTGGAAGCACATCCCAAACATCATTATTTATGATAGATTGGTATTCTTTGATCATGACATCCATCCATTCCTTCTTCTTTGAGGCTTCTTCAAAACATGTGGGTTATCCATCAACAGGGTTGCACATTAATGCCACATAGTTGGAGTAGAGTCTTGGTCTCTTGCTTCCTTCTAGTGCACCATATCTTTCTGATTCTTGGATTATAACACGATCCCAAGTTGGTGTTATTTTTGTTTAGATCATCTCTTGATGTTATGCCATGTCATGATATTCTAGTATAGATTCTTCTTCGACATCTCTAACTAGTGGTTTTCTATATTCTGCAATTCTAGGAGCCTCCTTCTCTTCTTCATGATATTAATATGCATAGTTATTTCTAGATTTGGTGAAATATACATATTCATCAAATATAACATCTGTACTGATATTAATATAATTGAAACCTGGAATGTAGATTCTATAAGCTTTTGAGTGGTCGTTGTATCCAACAAATATTTCCTTATTTCCTGAAGGGTCCAATTTTTATCTTTTCTCCTTGGGAACATGTAATACCACATGAAGTGCACATGACATCAAAATATATTTAGGTGGTTGAATTCAGGCTTTTAAATGGTAAACATCTCTTCTGGAGTTTGGTTCCCAAGCGAACTATGGGAAATTTTGTTTTGTACATAGACTGTGGTTCTTGCTACTACAGCGCATAAATGCATTGGTAGATCTTGATCATGGATCATGGATTTGACTACTTCCATGATAGATCTATTCTTACTTTATGCCACTCCATTCTGTTGAGGATTATAGGGTGTAGTAAGCTCCCTCTTAATCCTAGATTCTTTACAAAAGTCTAATTTGAATTCATTTGAAGTGAATTCTCCTCCATTATCTTATCTCAAGGTATTGATCTTATATTTAGATAGATTCTTGACAAGAGCCTTGAATTCCTTGAACTTTTAAAATACTTCATCTTTTCCTTTCAAAATGTATATCCAAGTTGTAACGTCCCGGTTTTGACCCCGTTTGCATGATGTACATAATGTAATTAATCGTGGTGAGGAGCTAAAGGCAAAAGCCCCACCATCGATTTGGTTGTGTATGTTTCGGCAATGGGGATAGTTGCCGATGGTATATCGTGCTATCCGGAACATTATGGTTGGCATCATGTAAACACGCACATAAAATAAAACTAAAACCACAACCAGCTACGGCAGTGCAATGTTGAATGAAAAGGGCATGGTTCCAAAGGATAAGGGTGTGGGGGATGTCAAACCTTGGTTTATGGGGGGAAAACCCATGTGTTACCACCTTGTTGTTTTGTCACCTTTCTTGTCTCATCCAACCTCTTCCAACCTCTTTATTGTTTTGGCTGAGTAGTTGAGGCAGTTATGGTTGCTGGTGGTTGGGGGCAGTTATTGCTATTGGGAGTGGGGTGACAGGACTATCAGTCCCTTGCCCACACGCCCACTCTAACCACGACTTCCTTCACTCCACTCTCCCACGACTCCATTCTCCCCATGGTCTGTTGGTTCCTCACGTTCTGCTATTCAGCCACGCGCAGAGGAGGTTCGGCTTCCTCACGCCAGTTCACTCCCAACGCAGGGACGCGCGCAGCAGGAGGTCGACTCAGTTCCCTCACGCGTTGGTCAGTTTACTGTTGGTCCATCTCCCCACACAGGGGGGGGGATGAGTGAAGCGGGTGTGCGATCTCTGTTTGGGGAATCCTTATGCAGAGGTCGGGTCTGTGTTTCCTCACGCACAGGCAGTGGTTTTGTTGGATCTCACACAGCCAGGAAAGGAGCTGCTTATCGGTGGTCATCCACGTTTTCCACAGAGTGGAATCGGGTATGTTTTCCCCTGTGTTTGTGGTTGCTGATACGTTTTGATTGTTGTATTCCTCCTACCGTGAGATGTGTTGTTGTTGCACTTTGAGGCTGCTACGGACTGTTTAGAGTTTGTCTTCTTCCCTATTTTGGGACTATGTATAGCAGCCATTGTTTTCATTGTGATTTTGTAACTGTTGGGTGCCACATTCGTTGGCTGAGTTTCCCATGGCTATGCTGGGAATTCTGTTTATTACCCATTGTGGACTGTGGATTGTTGTCATTGTTGCATTGTGTGTTTGTGGCTGTGGAAGTACCCTGGTTTTGGGTTGCAGCTGAGTTTTTTTGGCCACGTTAGGGCCAAGAACAACTCTGAATTACCCTGTGGGCTTGAGCCTTGTTTCATCTTTGGTTTGGGGCTGTCCTCGGTTGTCTTTGCTTTCTTCACAGGGCTGTGAAGGAATCGTTTTGCTGCGAGTATGCAGTGGTTGTCCCTTGGACTGTGCTGGCTTGGCCGATCTGTTGATGGCCTGATAAACCTAGCTGTGTTGGCCTGAGGAATGTGTCCCTTGGTTATGTGTAAGCCTGCATTGACCCTTATCCTTGGAGGAATCATGCCCAGCTTGGGGGTGGCAGCGCTGCTGAGAGATTGATGAGCACGCTGGCCTATGTTTGGGTGGAACGTTGCAGCGACATAGCTGGTTGCGGGATTCTTCATCAAAAGATAATTACCGATGTTATTCATCTCTACAATTAATATACTGCTTCATGAGTCATGAGGAACATGTGAATGCTGGAATGAATATGTTTGCTTCCGTTGTACAATTGAAGAATTATGCATATGTGTATGCTTGTATGTTTATGCATCTTCGTATGCATTATGTTTAAGCTTTGTAATTTCAGCATGGATGACTTTTGTTTATGTTCATGGGGCTGTTTGCCCGTGTTAGCTGTGTTGGTGGCGTCCTCTTCATCGGGTTGAGGGATGGGGACGTGACAGTATGGTATCAGAGCCAAGGTTACAACAGTGGGCCTCTATGGGCCATGAAGGATGTAGTGACAGAAGGTAGAATTACCTTCTATGTCCAGCAGAACAGCAGCAAACTTCAAGAAAATTGCCTAAGTGTTGATAGTCGAAACACTTAGTGGTTCAGACTTCCGTTGTAGCGGAAGGGTTAGTGGAAGAGACTTCTGCTGTAGCGGAAGAGCTAGAAGAAGCGCACCCGACGGAGGATGTTCGGAGGGAAAATTTGGAAAATCGCCTAATTATTCGAAGTTCGTCGGAATAATTAGTGGAATGGACTTCCGCCGTTGCGGATGGCGAAGTAACTAAGCATTCGATGGGAAAGTCCTCCGATCGCCGACGCGGTAGTGATCCGATTGCCAACAGGAGGGAAGTTCCAAAAATAAATTTGGTTAAGTGTTGGACAGTCGGGAGACTTAGCGGAATTGAATTCCGCTGTGGCGGAAGAGTTAGTGGAATGGACTTCCGCTGTAGCGGAAGAGTTAGACGAAGGCGTGCCGATGGGAGCAGTTGGAAAGGAAATCGGAAAAAAATTCCCAGCGATTTGGCGTCCGTTGGAAGGAATTAGTGTTTGGCGTGCCGCCGTTACGAAAGCCAAAGTAACTAGGCTTCCGATGTGGAAAGATCGCCGACGCCGAAAGTTGAAATTTTTCTAAGTAAAACAGCCGCTAATCGAAAGAAATAGTTGTTTGGTGTGCCGTCGTTGCAGAAGCCAAAGTCACTAGGCTTCCGATGTGGAAGGATTGTCGACGTCGGAATTCAAAGTTTTTCTAAATAAACAACTGTCGATCGGAAGATGTTAGTGTTGGCGTGCCGTCGTTGCGGAAGGCAAAGGCACTAGCCGACCGACGAGAAAAGACCGCCGACGTCGGAAGGTTAGAGCTTCCAACAGCCGATGAGTTTATAATCCGTGGAACAATGAGTTGAAAAGGGAGCCAATTCTGCGAAACGGTTAGTGGTTCTGGGAGCCGATTCTGTGGAACGGTTAGTTGTTTCGGGAGCCGATTCTGCAGAGGAGAATTCTGATTTTTTTCATGGGATTTATTATCGAATTTCAACTGTTTTTCACTGGGATTTGCAGTTGTTTTTCAGTAAATTTTCAGGGCTGACAAGGGAGAAAGTGGCAGCGAAATCAATGATTTACAAACAAACAAAAAATGAGGGCACTGCCCTCGACCCGCCCTGCAGTGGCGGGGCAAGCCCCCTTGACCCCCTTCATCCCCGGAGACAGTCGTTCTGGAGAAAAGAATATTCTATGTTTTGGGCAATTTAGTAGAACCCAGAATTCATAAAAAGATGAATGGTGCATCGAAAATGAGATCGGTGGCTGAAGTTAGCATTCCAGACCAAAATACAGTTGTGTGTAAAATGCGAGGATTTGGTGAAAATCTTCATTTTTAGAAGTGGTATGGTTTTCACACGCGAGGTCGGAATGGAGCATGTGGATAGGCGTTGGAAAGATTATCCAGTGGGGAACAAGGATAAGACACCAGAATCTAAGCATGAAGCAGCAAAGCAATAGTGATGGCCACTGTTATCAAATGGACAAATATGGACCATTGCATGCCCATAAGTAGCAAGGACTATGAAGTCAACCAGCTGCTGTGTGGAAAAGGAGTCCCATGCCAGGATGAAAGACTTGAAAAGAGAAGTTCCTTAAAACCTTGTCTTGCTAACTATGTTACGTTTCCTAAGTTTTATGCATAAAATGCATGAGGATATGAATCGTATACATAGGATATTCAAAGTTATACATTTATAATGAACCACTAATGATAATTATTGCTTTGATGTTGGCATTAGTGGAAAAACCAACAACGACATGGACCTAGCTGAATATGTTGCTGATGTTGATGGAGTGTGACCAGCAACCCTCTGGAGAAAGGGGTAAGGCAACGAGTCCATAACAAAAGTTGGTGAGCAAATTCTGCAATCTCCTACAAAGGACCAACCAAATTGGTCATGGCAAGGGTGTAAGTACGACCCATGCAGGCAAGAGTTTGCTTATGACAAATTCCATGAAGTGGTAAAGGTAAGAGACCTCATACCATGTGGATGTTGGAATATAGAAAGGTGTCATGCCTATATATGTTGATGATATTGATTATAATAATGCATCCTATATGAAGAGGATATGGTTAGGCCATACATGGTATGTTGAATGCATTAAGATGAATGCATGTGATATTATGAATGACTAATGACTGAAATGATGAATTGATGACAATTTAGGAACCATTTCAGAGGTTGTTATGAATGCAGGATAGTCATGAGCAATTGGCTACCAGAAATGCTCTATGGAAGAGCAAGGTGGTATGAATGATATGCTTGTGAAGTAAGGAGTATCTAAACATTTCATTTAATTGCATGAATGATGTGACTATGCCTTGCAATGTTTGTATGATAATGATTGCATGCAGTAAATGAGTTTTGGTAATATTGATGTGACTAACAGTTGGAAGTATTTGAATTTTATAAATTCTGAAAATGCTTCGGTAATGGTTGTAGCAATGAAAAGGTTATATGCATCCAGGCTTACCAAGTGCTTGGTTGATTGAAGTTCATGTTTCAGGTAGATTATTTAGAGCATGGCAGTGAGAGGTAAGACCCTGACCAATGCCAGAATCTACCATATGGTATGCATAATAGGTTGTTAAAATTTGAATTGTGAATTTTGGATTTAAGAAACTGCTGACAACTACTAGCCACTATTGGCTTGCATAAGATTGTGTTTGGATGATTGAACCTCAGGTTTCAGGTAGATTATTTTGAGCATGGTAGTGAGAGGTAAGGCCCTGACCAATGCCAGAATCTACCATGTAAAAGAGCCAAACTTTATGAGAATAGTCTCATGGTTGTGAAAATAGTTGGTTGTTTGAATTGTGAATTTCAGATTTAAGAATTGCTGACGACTACTAATCATTGTTGGCTTGTATGAGATTGTGTCAGGAGGGACGCATGGTAAGTGGGTATTCATGTTATGATAGTAAGCATAAGATTATAATGGGCATAGTAGTGCTGCTTACAAGAAACCCACAATTGAGCAAGTCAATTTCTGTAGTAGACAGAATTGCAATTTCCTATTAAATTTGATTACTAATGACATTGCTTGGTCCTGGAACAATCAATTTGGATTGTATTGTCAGATAATGATTG
>LPNX011118152.1:15789-230070 GCA_001517045.1 Pseudotsuga menziesii
AAGCCAGGTGGTGCACATTGATCATGGCATTAGATCAAAAGTTGTTGGACTTAGCTGGAAGTCTCCTTCAAATGATTTCCAAGACCCAAGAAAATCTTGGGGAGATGCTCGAGATACAGAGAAGGCTGAGTGAAATGAACCACCAGATTTTGCAAGACTCTATTGGTTTGCAAAGGGAGGTGAAAAGCCTTCTGGGAGCAATCGACAAAGGAAAGGAAGGTGGATCAGCAATGGGACAATCGTCCAAGCGAACTGATAAGAAACGGTCCAGGCATGAAGACTCAAAGGAAATTGAGCACGTAAAGATGAAACAGCCAGTGAGATGCTGGAGATGCGGAGGACATCATTTACGCCGGGACTTCCCAATGAGGGAACACGATGAAGGCAATAGCCACAAAGTTCCTAGACTTCGGGATCAGCTAGAAGCTGAGAACCAGCAGGACAAGTCCATGGAAGTCGAGGGGATTGGTCGTGAACGTTCAAAGTAGATGATTGAACGTGGGACAGATCTGCAAAGTTTTGAAATTTTGATGTGCAATTGTCTATGTACTGTTTATATGTAATGGAACACCGAGGACGGTGTTATTCCAAGGGGGAGGGGAATGTAACGTCCCGGTTTTGACCCCGTTTGCATGATGTACATAATGTAATTAATCGTGGTGAGGAGCTAAAGGAAAAAGCCCCACCATCGATTTGGTTGTGTATGTTTCGGCAATGGGGATAGTTGTCGATGGTATATCGTGCTATCTGGCACATTATGGTTGGCATCATGTAAAAACGTACATCAAATAAAACTAAAACCACAACCAGCTACGGCATTGCAACATTGAATGAAAAGGGCATGGTTCCAAAGGATAAGGGTGTGGGGGATGTCAAACCTTGGTTTATGGGGGAAAAACCCATGTGTTACCACCTTGTTGTTTTGTCACCTTTCTTGTCTCATCCAGCCTCTTCCAGCCTGTTTATTGTTTTGGCTGAGTAGTTGAGGCAGTTATGGCTGCTGATGGTTGGGGGCAGTTATTGCTATTGGGAGTGGGGTGATAGGACTATCATTCCCTTTCCCACACACCCACTCCACCCACGACTACCTTCACTCCACTCTCCCACGACTCCATTCTCTCCATGGTCTGTTGGTTCCTCGCGTTCTGCTGTTCATCCACGCGCAGAGGAGGTTCGACTTCCTCACACCGGTTCACTCCCAATGCAGGGACGCGCGCAGCAGGAGGTCGAATCAGTTCCCTCACGCGCTGGTCGGTTTACTATTGGTCCATCTCCCCACGCGGGGGGGGGGGCTGAGTGAAGGGGGTGTGCGATCTCTGTTCAGGGAATCCTTATGCAGAGTTCAGGTCTGTGTTTCCTCACACATAGGCAGTGGTTTTGTCACGATCTCACGCAGCCAGGAAAGGAGTTGCTTATCGGTGGTCATCCACGTTTTCCACAAAGTGGAATGGGGTATGTTTTCCCCTGTGTTTGTGGTTGCTGATACGTTTTGGGACTGTTGTATTCCTCATACCGTGAGATGTGTTTTTGTTGCACTTTGAGGCTGCTACGGACTGTTTGGAGTTTGTCTTCTTCCCTGTTTTGGGACTGTGTATAGTAGCCATCATTTTCATTGTGATTTTGTAACTGTTGGGTGCCACATTCGTTGGCTGAGTTTCCCATGGCTATGCTAGGAATTCTGTTTATTACCCATTGTGGACTGTGGATTGTTGTCATTGTTGCATTGTTTGTTTGTGGCTGCGGAAGTACCCTGGTTTTGGGTTGCAGCTGAGTTGTTTTGGCCACGTTAGGGCCAAGAACAACTTTGAATTGCCCTGTGGGCTTGAGCCTTGTTTCATCTTTGGTTTGGGTCTATCCTCGGTTGTCTTTGCTTTCTTCACAGGGCCGTGAAGGAATCGTTTTACTACAGGTATGCAGTGGTTGTCCCTTGGATTGTGCTGGCTTGGCCGATCTGTTGATGGCCTGATAAACCCGGCTGTGTTGGCCTGAGGAATGTGTCCCTTGGCTATGTGTAAGCCTGCATTGACCCTTATCCTTGGAGGAATCATGCCCAGCTCAGGGGTGGCAGCGTTGCTGAGAGATTGATGAGCACGCTGGCCTATGGTTGGGTGGAACGTTGCAGCGACGTAGCTGGTTGCGGGATTCTTCATCAAAAGATAAGTACTGATGTTATTCATCTCTACAATTAATCTACTGCTTCATGAGTCATGAGGAACATGTGAATGCTGGAATGAATATGTTTGCTTCCACTGTACGATTGAAGAATTATGTATCTGTGTATGCTTGTATGTTTATGCATCTTCGTATGCATTATGTTTAAGCTTTGTAATTTCAGCATGGATGACTTTTGTTTATGTTCATGGGGCTGTTTGCCCGTGTTAGCTGTGTTGGTGGCGTCCTCTTCACCGGGTTGAGGGATGGGGACGTGACACAATCCTTACAAGAGTAGTCATCAATAAAAGACACATAATAAACATACACGCTTAAGGAAGTAGCTAACATTTATTTGCACATATCTAAGTGAACAATATACAATATCCCTTTTGATTTAGTGTTATTCTTTGGGAATGGGTTCTTGGTGTTCTTTCCTTGAGCACGTCCTTTGCATACTCCTTCATGATTGATATGAATCTCTGGTAGACTTGTCACTACCTTTATTACAATTGGCGATGCTTTCTAGTTCACATGAGCAAGTTTTCTATGCTAAAGTTCACATGGACTAATGGTACTAGCTGTAAGAGTTGAACCTGTGTACCCCTTCAATTTGTAGATTCCTCCTTCTTCAACACCAATTACAATTGCATCATCTATTGTCTTTCCTTTCAGACACATAAGAACTTCACCATCTATAAAGGAAACTCTAAAACCTTTCTTATCTAGAGTTGAGATAGAAATATGATTCTTCTTTAAACCTGGAACATATAATACTTCTTTCATTTTCATTGAATTTCTGGATTTTAGCTAATAATAGGTTTCTCCCATTCCTTTGATGGGATATTGATAATCATCTCTGAGTTGCACCTTGTGTGAATAGTATTTCTAGGTAAGACGTGAGAAAGAGTCTTAGTTACCCGTCATATGTTTGGAAGCACCAATATCTATAAGATAAGTGTCACTTTCCTGAGAGAACAATCATGTGAGAACTAAAATTAAGACATACTCTTCACTAGAGTCTTCATTTTATCTAGTATTTTATTCGTCTAATTCATTCTCTTCAACTGCATAGGCATGGAACTTTCAGATCTTCTTCTTGAACTGATCTTTCTTATGAGGACAACATCTAGCAATGTGTCCCATATTATCTCATGCATAACATTCAAAGGATGAGTAATAATTTCTAGGTCTCTTACCTCTTTTGAAGTTTTGTGATCTTCTAGGAGGTGATCCTTGATACTTCTTTTTGTTTCTTCCATTCTTTCCATGAAAAACTAGAGCTTGATCTTCCTTATCATTTAGATTCTCTTCTCTATTTTCTATCCTTCCTTCTTCTTGTACACATTCTTCCCATAGTTTGTTGAAATTGGTTAGCTTTCTTCTAGCACATATTGCTCCGATGAAGGAATCTCATTCTCTTGGAAGACCATTTAAAGTGTTCATCATAACTTTCGCTTCTTCCACCATGTCACCAATTGCTTCTAATTGCTCTTTGATCTGAGATACTCTTGAGAATTATGATTGTATGGTTTATGCCTTTTGTATATTCACACCCTTGAGTTGGTTTCTCAAATTCATTCTTTTATTGTTGTTCTTGCCTTCAAATATACTTGTCAATGCATCGAACATTTCCTTTCGAGTATTATTTGAAGATACTCAAGGGATCAAATGATCCTTGATAGAATAAAGTATGATCCTCTTGGCTTTGATCATATCCTTCTTGTACTTGTAATTTTCTTCATCTCCCTCCAGTTCATTGACCTCATCCTTGATGTAGCCTTCTAGGTCATGTTCTTCAAGTATGAACATGACTCTGTACTTCCAAGCTCTGAAATTCATTGCTCCCTCAAGCTCTTCATTAATATTAGTATTGTTTGTCATATTTAATGAATTAGAACCTCAAATGGAAATATAGGAGATAGAACTTACCAATTTGAGGATTGCTTCTAGAATCTGCTTCAGGATGGCCTAGGGTTTGACAGGAAAACCCTAATTTTCCAACTGTGGTCACTTGAAAAACTGATTGGAGGAAAATATGTGCCTCCTTAAGGTGAGCTAGACTATATCTTGCTTTTCCCAAATATGTGGATGAAACCTTGAAAAACATGATGCCTTAGTTTCTACCAGCAGTAGTGGAAGGTCAAAAAATGAAAATACAAATAATTGAAAATTGATTCAATAAAAAGATGCGCCCTCCTAGGGTGAGTTGAATGGTCCTTATTTTCTAGATTATTCATGGAGGGAGGTTTTTAGAATAGTGATCCCTAGCTTGTTGAACTGTGGAAAGATTTGTTTCACAATGTCTTCTTTCAGGTTGGCTCTAATACCATGTTAAGATTTTAAAATTTGTTATGCCAAAACAAAAGGATCACTGAAAGAATAACAAGCATGACAAAATAAAAGAGAACACGAATATTTATCCTGGGGAACCCTAGTGAGGAATAAAACCCAAAGAAAATTCCTTGATATAGACTTCAATCAAGTACAGTTTAAGACCCAAAAAATAAGACTAGATTGATTCCTCCTCTTCAGATGGGTTTTTTATCCTCTCTTTATCAAACTTGCTTGAGTGCATAGTGTTTCAAAATGAGGTAGGTGTCTAACCTACTTATACTGATTAGCTAAGAGGCCTAATAACCCAACAGGGCCGACTTGCCTTGGGAGACTCAAAAATACATTTTAGTAATATTTTGTGGGTACTATTGACCCAAATTACAATGGAGTTTTTACCTCAAGAATTTACATGAGAGACTTCACATTTCAAAGACAAGAAACCTAATCCTAGAAGAAGAGCTTGAAGGAATGGCCACGATCAAGGTTTCTAGGGTTTCTGCCACATCACTTTCCAAGCCTACGAAGGAGGAGAAGACTTCCATTAAAGATCGTCGGGCTCATTGCTCGCTGGAGTTTCTAGGGTTTGGTTCACTAGATGTGGCTGGAGTTCCATCTCTGGCCCAGATGGACGCAACCCCTCGATGGATGGGCTCCCCTCCTCGCATCCTTGTCCGCAACCTCTTCCCACCAGGATTCCTGCACGCGAACCAGGTTTGCACAGATCCCTATTCGAGTAGCTTCCAGGATAAGCAACCAAACAAAGCCTCTTTTTCAAGTTGTCTATGTAATGGGGATCCTCAGAGAGATGTCTCCTGGGTTCACGCTATCTCAACACATGAGCCTTTATACCCTCTTCGAACATAGAAATTGATCAAAGACCAATCCCTTCCAGACCTGGCAGCTTTATCTCCTCAAGATCCCAAATCCTTCTTTATTTTCATAAGATCTTTGAAGGGGGTCTCTCTCTACTTGCGAGTGACCCCACTAATCTCTATTTTACAGCTAAAATCCTTGATTCAGTAGGTAGAAGGAACCCCTTCAATACTGCAAGGGCTTATCTATGTAGGATGACAACTCTCAGACCACCAGCAACTCTTCAACCTTGGGATCTAAAATGACACTTGCATCTCCATGTTTGCTAGCCTACGGGGAGGAAATAACATACCCTCTACTTCTCAGCCTAATTCCTTCAAGGATGCAACACAGGCGGGGCTATCTGATGCTCAAAAACCGGTCCAAAGCTCTCACCTGGTCTACATTGTAGACAAATCCGAAGAGGTTCCCACCTTGGAGATTAAGAAACCAGAAGTCTTTCATAACATTCTCCAGTTCAAAGAGAAGACCCTAATCTACAAATTCAATGGACTATGTCCAAAAACAAAATATCTGACATCGCGTGGTTCAACACAAACTAGCATGATGAATCTCAGGTTTTACTTTTCTCTAAAGGTTTTTTTCTTGTGATTTTTCCTTCTCGAAAAGATCTTCTTTCTATTATGAGCAAAGGGCCTTGGTTCTGGGGATTTGCAGGAATTTTCATAACCCCATGGTCCCCTAAGTTTGATCGTCTTACTATGGTAGTGACGAAGGTGCCCATCTGGGTACGGCTTCCAAACTTACCAATCCACTTCTGGACTCATTCGATCTTCAAAGGGATAGGTGACACTTTGGGCTATTTTCTATTGATGTATTTGTAACTTCGGAATGTATTCACCTGTATATATTATGTCTTGTACCCCGATGTTTATTTCAGGGAGTGTCTGTAATGTATTTGAGTCATTTCATGCCCCGATGTTCCTATCGGGAGATTCAATAATGTAAAAAGGTCATGTCAAGTCATTGTGGGTAACCCTCCTATTGTTCAAGGGTTAAAGTCCCCGAAGTTGCGAGGCCCTAGGGTTATTAGACTCTCCTAGAGAATTCAGCCCTAGTGAGTTATTGTCAAGTCAGGAATTAGTATAAATAGAGAGTGAGCCTCTCTATTTATAACACACTCACTCACACTCAGTTGTAGCGCATAGCTGAGGAAGAAGAATTTGTTGGGGCTAGAAAGAAAGAAGCTACTGCTGTCGAGACATCATCTTACTGTTTTGGGGTTTTAATTTTGGTGTTGATTCTATCTCTGAGGAAGTTTCAAGGTTTTCTCCATTTATGGTTTCCCCGAGGAAAAACATTGTGTTCATTGTCTCTTGTGTTTGATTTCCATGCTTGTTATTCTCTCAATTAAAGATCCTAATATAATGCTAGCTTCAATGATAAAATCTAACATGGTATCAGAGCTAACCTGAGAAGAAGACACTATGCAGCTACGAAAACTACGAATTCCTACTTTTTGGATCTCTCTCCATATATTTTCAGCAAAAGAAGGTTGGGCTGACTCTCCTCTGCAGGGCGCATCTTTTTGTTGAAGCAGAATCTGATTTTGAGCATTTTTAGTTTTTGACCCGACACTACTGCCGGAAATTAGGGCTTTCCACAGAAGTGTAATTTTTGAGTGAACCTAGGCCTGGATTGATCTCCTCCTCAAAATCAAAGTTTAGATATTAAGATCAAAGTTTTTGGCTGGATAGAACTCCGGCAAAGTCAAACCCTAATCTACTCTTGAACCAGCTCTACAGAAATTCAGTTCTAGTTCCAGATCCAACATCATAACCTGGTAAGATCTAAATATTTTTTATTTCCATTTGAGGTTCTCAGTTAAGATGTCTCATCATACCAAGCTTTATGAAAAGCTTGAGGGAGCTGATAACTTCCTATCCTGAAAGTATAGGATCTCCCTGACCCTGGAAGAAAATGACTTGGACTCCTATATCAATGAGGAGGTTCCAACTCTAGAGGGAGATGAGACTAATGCCTTACACATGAAGAAATTGGTAATGGATAAGAGGATTATTTCTAATTCAATCAAGGATCACCTCATACCACAGGTGTCCTCCCTAAAGACACCTAAATCTATGTTTGATTCCCTTACCAAACTGTTTGAAGGGAAGAACATAAACCAGAAGATGACCCTGAGAAACCAACTAAAGAATGTAAGATCCAGAATGCGGAGACCATCCAATATTAATTTACAAGGGTCTCTCAGATCAAGGAACAATTGGAAGCAGTAGATGAAGAAGTGGAGAATGCAGAGATTGTGATGACCACCTTGAATGGTCTTCCTAGGGCATGGGACTCTTTCATTCAAGGAATCTGTGCCAGAAAGAAGCTAGTCAAGTTCAGCAGACTATGGGAAGAATGCTCTCAAGAAGAAGTTCGGATAGCAACTTGAGAAGAAAAGATGGGAAGTGAAGATAAAGCTCTCACAATCCACACCAAGAAAACCAGAAGGGACCATCATCACTCGAAAGGTAAGAATTCACACTCTAGAAGAGATCTGTCTACTATTAGATGTTACACATGTGATGAGAAAGGACACATATCCAAATACTATCCTAACAAAGGGAAATCTCACAAGAAAAGGGGAAACAAGAGAAGGCATCGTGCTCATGCTACAGAGGATGATGAACCTTCCACAAAGAGAATCAGACAAGAAAGTGATGATTCTTCAAGTGATGAAGAATATGTGATGATCTCCACTCTCACGGGAACTATCTCACATGGAATTAATGATTGGCTTATAGACATTGGTGCTTCCAAACATATGATGGGATTCAAAGAATCATTTGTGAAACTATTTGAACATGAGTCACCTCACAAGTTTAAACTTGGGGATGACTACCAGTATCCAATAAAAGGTAGTGGTGAATCCTCCTATAAGCTAGACTCTGGAAAGTCTATGAAGATGAAAAATGTATTGTTTGTACCAGGACTAAAGAAGAACCTCCTCTCCACATTTGCATTGGATGCAAAAGGAATGAGGGTTTCTTTTGTAGATGGCCAATTTCTTATGTAGACAAAGGGAAATACTTTTGATGATGCAGTAGTGATTGGGGAACAAGAAGGAGGTCTATACAAATTGAAGGGCCAACCAAAACAAGCTTTGGTTCATGACTCAGTAGAACCAAATGAACTTTGGCATATAAGGCTTGAACATGTGCATTACATGTCACTACAACTTGTAAGCAAAGTTGTTGAAGGTCTTCTAGAAATGCAGACAAAACATGATGGTGTCTGCAAAGGATGTGCAAAAGGAAAGAACACAAAGAAGAAATTTCCAAGTAGCGAGAGAAAGGCAAAAGGAATCTTGGAAATCATCCACTATGATGTATGCGGTCCAATGTCATCCAGTTCATTAAGCAGGTATGTATAATATGTTTCTTTCATTGATGATTTTTCTAGGAAGACATGGATATACTTTATGAAGAACAAAGATGAAGTATTTAGCAAGTTCAAGGAATTCAAAGCCTTGATCGAGAACCACATAGAAAATAAGATCAATATTTTTCGATCAAATAATGGCAGAGAATTCACATCGAATGAATTCAAAGACTTATGCAAAGATTCAGGGATTAATAGGGAGTTAACCACTCCATATAATCCACCGCAGAATGTGGTTGCAGAAAGGAAGAATAGAACGATCATGGAAGCTGCAAGGGCCATGCTTCATGAGCAAGATATTCCCATGCATCTATGGGAAGAAGCTGCCAAAACAACGGTGTATGTATAGAACCGTACTCCACACAGAGTACTCGAGAATAAGACACCTAAAGAAGTATTTTCCGGTAAGAAACCAGAATTCATCCATCTCACAATATTCGGTTGTCCAGTGTACATACACATTCCGAAAGAAAAGAGGACAAAGTTAGATCCTTTAGGAAGGAAGGGTATATTTGTGGGATACTCTGAAATCTCGAAGGCTTACATAATATACTTCCCAGGATTCAAGAAGATCAAGATTAGCAGGGATGTAACATTTGATGAAGACTCAGCTTACAACAAATACAAAAAGAGACCCGCTGAAGAACCTGAAGAAACAGAAGCACCCAAAATTCATGACACAACCATGAACGAAGAATATCAAGAAGAAGATCGAGAAATAGAAGAACCTCAAGAACCTGTAGATCTGCCTCAAGAGAAGAATCCTCACAAGAGAAAACATTCTTGGGTATAAGAAGCTATCCAAGGTGCAGAAAGATATGGGGCTCCAGAAGAATCACACAGAGAAAGGAAAAGAACCAGGTCCTGTTCCAGTTATGTAGCCTTATTATGTGATTTCATTGATAAAGAACCTTCCAACTATGAAGAAGCGACAAAAAGCAAACAATGGAAGGATGATATGATCGAAGAGTACCAATCGATCATGAAGAATGATGTTTGTGATGTTGTCCCAAGAACTAAGGGGAAGTCTGTGGTGACTTCCAAATGGATCTACAAGATCAAGCATGCTGCAGACTGCAGCATAGAAAAATATAAAGCAAGATTTGTGGCTCGTGGCTTCTCCCAAAAAGAAGGAATAGATTATGAAGAAACTTTTGCACCTGTAGCCAAATACACTTCCATCAGATCAGTACTTTCTCTGGATACAGTGATGAAATGGAAGATACACCAGATGGATGTCAAGAGTGCTTTCTTGAATGGTGTAGTGGAAGAGAAAGTGTATGTGGAGCAGCCACATGGTTTTGAGACACATGACAGGGAGACTCATGTGTGTAAATTGAAGAAATCCATATATGGTTTGAAACAGGCACCCAAGACATGGTACGATAGAATTGATGGCTTTCTATCCAGTTTGGGCTTTACCAAAGTAAAGCAGATTCCAACCTTTACTACAAGGTTGAAGAAGGCAATCCAGTGATACTCCTACTATATGTAGATGATCTATTTGTAATAGGTATGGACGGATTGATTACTGATATGAAGAGAAAGCTTGTTGTCGAGTTCGAAATGAAGGACTTGGGTATGATGCACTATTTTCTAGGCATGGAGGTGTGGCAGAATGTGGATGGAATCTTCCTCGGACAAGGGAAGTATGCAGTAGAGATCCTAAAGAGATTTGGGATGATGGACTACAAGGCCATAACCACACCTATGTCATCGAACCTGAAGCTATTGAGTGATGCTTCATCTGAGTCGATTGATGCCACGATGTATCGTCAAATGATTGGGTCCTTGATGTACCTAACGAATACGAGACTAGATATTTTCTTTGTTGTGAACAACTTGAGCCTGTTCCTGAAAGATCCAAGACATTTTCACTTGATTGCTGCAAAGCATATTTTGAGGTACCTAAAAGGTATAGTTGATTATGGGCTCAAGTATAAGGCTGATCAGAAGATTAACCTGGTGGGTTATGTTGATTCAGATTTGGCAGGCAGTGCCATCGATAGGAAGAGCACTTCAGGGTTCTGCTTCAGTATGGGATCAGGTGTGATCTCTTGGTTTAGTAGGAAGTAATCCTGTGTGGCACTGAGTATAGCTGAAGTAGAGTATGTCGTAGCTTGTTCAACTAGTTGTGAGGCAGTATGGATGAGGAAGCTATTGTCTGATTTTTTTGATCTCTAGTTAGATGCTACTTGTATATATTACGACAACCAGAGTTGTGTGAAGTTTTCAAATAACCTGGTGTTCCATGACAATTTAAAGCATATCGAGATCAAATATCACTATATCAAGGATATGGTGTAGAGAGGAGCAGTGAAGCTCTAGTATGTTGTGACAGACAAACAAATTGCTGATGTGTTGACTAAGCCATTGGCCAAGGTGAAGTTTGAATACTTCAGGGAGAAGCTTGGTGTTCTCCAGATCGAGGTTCCTTCCAAGAGGAAGTGATGAGTCCGTGATGTGCCTTTCTGACATGGTGAGAGGATTGGTTCCTTCCATGGTCAGATGTAAGTGTTGTTCCCTTCTAACATGGTGAGAGGATTGGTTCCTTCCATGGTCAGATGTAAGAGCTGTGACATGGTGAGAGGATTGGTTCCTTCCATTGTAAAATGTATGTGATGATCCCACATCCAGCATGAAAAAGGGATAGCTCTGTGAAGACACATCTAGTATGAAAAAGGAATAGCTCTGTTTCGATCCCACATCCAACATGAAAAAGGGTTGGCTCTGTGAAGACACATATAGTATCAAAAAGGACTAGCTCTGTGTAGATCCTACATCTAGTATGAAAAAAGGACTAGCTCTATGATGACACATCCAGTATGAAAAAGGACTGGCTCTGTGTAGATCCCACATCTAGTATGAAAAAGGACTAGCTCTGTGATGACACGTCCAGTATGAAAAAGGACTAGCTCTGTGTAGATCCCACATCTAGTATGAAAAAGGACTAGCTCTGTGATGACACATCCAGTATGAAAAAGGACTGGCTCTGTGTAGATCCAACATCTAGTATAAAAGGACTAGCTCTGTGATGACACATCCAGTATGAAAAAGGACTGGCTCTATGTATATCCCACATCTAGTATGAAAAAGGACTAGCTCTATGATGACAAATCCAGTATGAAAAAGGACAGGCTCTATGTAGATGCCACATCTAGTATGAAAAAGGACTAGCTCTGTGATGATACATCCAGTATGAAAAAGGACTGGCTCTGTAGATGTACATCCAGCATGAAAAATGGTTGGCTCTGTAGAACTTCCTATGACGAGAAGAATCAAGAGATAGCACCTGTGATGATGACCCAATGATGATCCAGATCAAGTGATGATCCAGATCTAGTGATGATGATCCAATAGTGATGATCCAGATCGAGTGATGATCCAGATCAAGATGAAGATGACTTAAAGATGAAGATAACTTGAAGATGAAAATGACTTGAAGATGAAGATGACGAGAACTCATTGATGATCTAGATGATACAGAGAAGAAGACCCGTGCTGATAAATTGTGTCGAGAGAATACCCTCCTAGTTAAGAGGGAGTGTTGATGTATTTGTAACTTCAGAATGTATTCACCTGTATATCTTATGTCTTGTACCCCGATGTTTATTCCGGCAAGTGTCTGTAATCTATTTGAGTCATGTCATGCCCCGATGTTCTTATCAGGAGATTCAATAATGTAAACAAGTCATGTCAAGTGATTATGGGTAACCCTCCTATTGTTCAAGGGTTAAAGTCCCCGCAGTTATGGGGCCATAGGGTTATTAGACTCTCCTAGAGAAGTTGGCCCTAGTGAGTTATTGTCAAGTCAGAAATTAGTATAAATAGAGAGTGAGCCTCTCTATTTATAACACACTCACTCACACTCAGTTGTAGTGCATAGCTGAGGAAGAAGAAGTTGTTGGGGCTAGAAAGAAAGAGGCTACTGTTGTCGAGAGATCATCTTACTATTTTGGGGTTTTACTTTTGGTGTTGATTCTATCTCTGAGGAAGTTGCAGGGTTTTCTCCATTTATGGTTTCCCTGAGGAAAAATATTGTGTTCATTGTCTCTTGTGTTTGATTGTTGTGCTTGTTATTATCTTAGTTAAAGATCCTAATATAATGCTAAATAAAATATAACATTTTCTACCCTCTGATGATTCCCACTCATCACATGGTCTTTTTACCTTTGCTCGCATCTGCACCACCACTGACATCAGTTCAGGGCTTCCCAACAAGATCAACTTGAAACTAGGAAGCTCCATCTAGATTTAATCCTTGGACTATGAAAACATAGCCTTCAGGTGCAAGATTTGTAGACACACGGGCCACCTTCTCAATGCATGCCCGCAAAGGAAGACCCAACAGCAAAAACCATCGAAGGCCCACAGAGCCAGAAGCTGGCAATCCTGGAAGCCCCCGCATGAAGAAAACATTCAATATGACCATCCTGATGAAGAATCGCCCCTAGAAAAATAGGATCAGAGACCCATTCCACCTCCATCCGAGGTAAACATGCCTCTTAAGGAAGATGAAAGCCCGAAAATTGGCCTTCCACAAGGGCAAAAAAGACATCATGAATCTTCCTCTTCAGATTCTTATAAGGAACTCCACCATGACACCTGTGATGCGCGGAAACTAGCCTTAGTGTCCCTAGCCTCAGGGGGATGGATACAAGTCAAGAAAAAACAAGGAAAAAAAGGAAGACCTAAGACTCAACCCGATTCGAGGTCGTGACCATCTTCTTTGTGATCTGCTTGTCATAGCTCTTTTTCATCTATCCTCTGCAATGATCCTATTTTGGATCTAGATTTAGTGTTCAGATGTGCCTTTCCAGCTAAATGTTCTAGGTTCTTCTTATGTCAATCGGCTTCTCCTTTTCGCCTTACCTAGCTCTCGGGCAAGTAGCGGAATTTGTTTGTAATATTACTTTCATTTCCAGCAATTCAAGGTTCCTTAACTTACAAAAAAAAAAAACTTTACATGACCAAGTACATCAATGATATCTCTGATCAGAGGAACAACATCTCTGAAAGGAGGAATAACAATAACAATAATAATAATAATACAAAAATAGAATATATTCCGTAGTTACATTTCTTTAACAATTGGCCATTTTACCTCCTTGATATTTGTAGTCATTTTTTGTTACTTTTCATCCATCGACCTTTTGCTATTGCTTCAATGACTTATATCCCTGGAGAAGACATCCTTACGAGTGTACACAACTATACTAGTACCCTTTTTGCAGCTTCTTTTTGCATAGGCTTGATCCATTCCCTTGGAATGTAGGCACACATGCTTGAGACACTCGTTTCATCCATTGTACCATAGCATTCTTTATTTTTTTTTCAAGATTTCATTAAAAAGGAAAAAGCCAAAAACATTATTAAAAAAGATAAAATCCAAAGGGGGGGGGAGCGGAGAAAATTGTATTACATCACAAAGTTGCAATGGAAATAGTCAATCCTTATTTCCCTTGAACACAACACCTATTTTCATTGGTGACATTCAATTAGGATTATAGCATTTTCCTCAGGAAGTTGTACCATGATTATGAGTTTTAATCCTTTGATTGGTTATCCTTCCAGTCACTATGGAGCATTCATAAAAGCATATGGCATGGATATTTCAATGGTATATTATTTCTTGAGTCATGTGTTTCTTAGGTCCATTATGCATCATGTTGTATGTCCAAGGGAAGTTCGTTACAACAACTTGTGTTATCCATTCCTCAAATATCTTTGAGTAATCATGTCAACCTTCCTTGTGTCAATATACAGTGGTGGTTCTTCTCACCTATAGTATTAACAATTCAAATTAAAATCTTGATATTTGTTTTATATCAATTGATATGGGGTTCCTTAATTCCATCCTTTCGACAAACCTCTTCCTATTAATGCCAAATGATTTTCTATCAAAATGGTATAGGAATCCTGACAATACCTTAGAACTTACAGTCACCAGTGGCATGCTTCCTCCCAATCAATAGTGGGTATACATTAATGACCCTTTCTTGGTTGATTCTACAAGTGTTTGACATCAATTATTTTGTTCACACTTTCTAGACTGTATTTTATACATTGGTGCTCTTTTTCATTATCGGCGGGTTTCCTCGCATCTTCCAATGATGTACATCAATGAACAATATGAAATGGTGTTCTACCATGTTGAATATATACTTTTGTTCATATATTCTCATGATATAGACTAGTACTATCATAGATTTTTTGGATTGGAGAGCATTGGAACAATAGTAGAATTCATTTTTGATGCTAACTACTTAGTTTCACAAGATCCTCCCTCCATGTTTCAAGTACTTTGAAGACTATCAAGTATTACACTCCTCAGTAACAGTTTTCATTAATAATGTACCCTTTTACATGGACCCATTGTGTATTTTTTCGTCGTTATTCTTGTTTGCTTCTGAGCATGGGTATGCCTACCTTAGGGAGGCTATTTTATATTTGAGATGTTTGCTTTTGCGTGTAGGTACTTTTTCGATCTCGAGTCTACAATTCCCCTCCTTATCCCATAAGACATGGTTATGGATTATTTGACTTAATTTATTTTGGCCATTGTCTCTGCTTATGAACTCACACATTAGGGGGGATATATTATAATGATATGTAACACCATTAATGACGAAGGCTTACAATAGACAGCAATACACCTTCTATACCAAAAATTGAATTTGAAATAATGGAATTTGTGGTTAATTGAAACTAGTTGCTACTTTTCCTAATGAGAAGGATGGTTGGTCATGAAATTTATCCTAAAGGGAGCAAAAATACCCATTTGGTCACTAAATGTATCCCATAAGGCACGACCAAGTCTCCAAATTAATAAAAGCATTGGTAAAAAGTGCGTAGTGAGTTAAACAAAAGTTTAATTCTGCATGGAAGAGGCTTGTAGTGCATGCAAAGCATGCACTTTATAATTATCACCTAGATTAGACCTAATTCAAAACTATAAAAGAGACC
This sequence comes from Pseudotsuga menziesii, assembly GCA_001517045.1. Lineage (NCBI taxonomy): Eukaryota > Viridiplantae > Streptophyta > Pinopsida > Pinales > Pinaceae > Pseudotsuga > Pseudotsuga menziesii. The sequence goes on from LPNX011118152.1 coordinate 31,504, forward strand.
CGTGGGGTGAAGAAACAGAGGTTGGATGATATAAAAAGGCTGAAGAGCATTAGTATATCGGAGAGAAAAATGATTCCATTGTTTGGAGCATTTTCGTTGAGGCTAAGGGCAAGGGAGGGAACTCATACTTTGGAGAAGGACGTACATCAAGCATGAACAAAGGATTGAAAGTACCATATTCTTATGAGTAATCAATACAAATCAATTCATTGAACCCCCATGATACACATTATGTGTTTTTTGGGTCGATGAATAGATTAGTTTCTTTATGCACAATTGTTACGTGTTAAGAGAATGACGAAGGTTTGTTGTGTATCTATGTCCAGGAATGTTTGCAAGACTTAGGAGCGAGAACCATAATAGAAGGATCCAACCTCAACAAATCCCCTAGACAAACTTTTTTAATTATAATGTGCACATTACTTTATTTTCAAAAATATTATCCTTACCATGCCTGTAGAATCTAAGGAAAAATAGAAGTAATTGCTTTTTTTATTTGTCCGTGAACCTAACCCACTTGTTGGGGAGAACACTTTGCTTGTTATCACTGTGACACTTTCCCTCACAACAAGAAGACTAATAATTATAAGATGATTAACTTTTATTTTCATGAGCTAATTGTACTTTGAATATTCTTGATATTTTGGGTTTGATTGTGGAACATTGCAACACTACATTGAATTTGCATTATGTTGTCCCTAGGAAAAGATAGGCAGAATTCAGTTAGAATTATGCTCGGGAATATGAAGAGTCCAGTTGCATGAAAAAAGGAATTTGTGGCATAGGAAGAGATATAACAGAAGAAGCAACTATAAGGGAAGCTGCAACAGAAGGGAATATGTGACGAGATCAGCCACGGTGGAAGGAACCACGATAGAAGAAGACGTGTAGTGGTTGAAAAGGACAACTCAAAATATTGTGGGTAAGAATTCAGTTAGGATAACACATGATTTAGGAAATAAAACATCTTTGTATTTTGGGTCGATAATGCCTACTGAAATTTGTAACTGAAATGAACGAGAATAGGAATGACAGTGTATTGGCTAACAAAATGAATTCAGTTGATTACGACAATTAAGATTCTATAAAAGGGAGAACCCAAGTTGTGTGTGGGTTGGTCAATTGGTTGGTTGCTTACTTCCTTAGAGTTACACACTTAGAAAGAGGTACTTTGGTTGGTCTGAGTTATTCATGGTTGTATGTTTTTTGTCTGTAGAATTGTAGAGTTGTAGAGAAGAGAGAGTCGATCCAGGCTGTGTGTGGATTGACAATAGAGTGAAGGATAGGAAACTGCAGAAACCAGAGACTAGAGAGCATTAGAGGAGAGAGAAATCTGTGTCAATTGTAGAAGAAGATCTAGAACATATTCTATAAGATGAGTGCACAGATGAAAGGTTCCATATCTTTCTCATGCCAGATGAAGTGCGCCTTTGTGGTTTTTCTCGGATGGGTTTCCACATTAAATGGTGTCTATGTGTATATTTGATTAATGTGCTTATGTCGAATGAATGTATTTGTAAATGAATGTATGTGTATTTTATTATCCATGAGACCTTATATGCATATGTCGCACTGATGTTAGTTGGAACCGCGTATACAGAAGTATATTAACTGTTATAATCTCTTTAGATGGATAAGTAGAGTCATATATTGAATGCATGCAATAGAAATAAGTAATATAACCACTGGATTTGATCGAGCAAGATAGTAGGGTGCCGAGGATTTGAAAATCCCCACAAAATTGTAGAAACCTGGTTCTAGAAGTTACCCATAAGAGACATCTTGGGTTCATCTGTGTCACAGGTGCTACCGATTGAGCCCTGCATTGTCGGGAAGATATCTTGGGATTTGTCGACAGACATACAAGGGTCTGAACCTGGGTCGAAGGGAGAAACACCAAAAAATGGTTCATTGTCGAGGCCTTCAATCATTTTGTGAGGGGTATGTTTTGGAATCCTACGAAGCCAAAAATTCAAGATTCAGTGGATTCTAAAGCATTAGAGTTTGCACGAGAAGAAAGTGAAGGATCACGATTGAATTCGACAAAGTGGTTGGAGCGACAACTCTATAGGGATATTCATGAATTTTTCTTTTGTGAGTTTCCTATTTTGTTGTATGAGTGCTTGTTGAAGCTAGAAACCCAGCAAAAAAAATTCCAAGGAGGAGAACCGATAGAGTGAGGTCCTTGACCGATTCAATGGCTGAAAAGAACTAGCATCCCCATATCTAGAATTGTTAATTTCTAGGTTGATAGTATTTTGGGCATATATATCACAGAAACCATTGTCGACACTATAAGGTCATATAGTGAAGTAGAAAGGGAATTTTTCCAAGGACCTAGAGGACAGTATTTGACATATTTGAAAATCTATATCAAAATGACCGTATGCAATACATGGATCCTAAGAATAGAATCTGATGAGTAAATAATTGTATATAAATACTTGGGTTATTTCTCAGAAGAAGTGTGAGAAAAATGGAGCAAGGTAAGCTGAGATGTTCCCTGGTGATAGCGGAATTGCACTGGAGGGTGGACGTCTAAGAAGTGGAAGGATATTTCAGTCAGGCAAAAGAATAAGAATTGTGATAAGAATATGAATTTGCAATACGACCAAAGGAGAATACTACGAGTTGACGTCGCACTTCGACAAATATTCTTGCAACGAAGAAGAGGAATATCAGCCTATCCCTGAAATAAAAGAAGAAGAAGAAGAAGAAGAAGAAGACCCAGATCTAGAATAAAAATATGAGACACCTACAACTCCACATACATCTCCATAGGTAAGGTCCAGAAACTCATCTCCTAGTGTATTTGTCAATACAAGTAATACTAACTGTGGGAATAGTAGACAAGGAAGTCCTACTAGCAAAAAAGTTTACCCAACAGTACCAAGGAGCAATATAATGGTTGGGAATGATATTAAGTTGTCGATATTCAATGGAAATGGGTTAGAAGAGCCATAGAAACATTGGTTTATATGTGAAGCCGTATGGACCATGCGACATGTCCAATATGAAGCAATAAATAAGTCGTAGATAAGAACAACCCTGAGGGTTCGTGTGCTGGAATGGTATATGAATTTCTCTATGGTTCTGATAGGAGTAGCACATAAATCACTTGACCAAATTCGAGTGGGACTAAATAGATGAATTTAGAAATCCAAATCTAAATCTCAGTGTATTACAGATATTAAATAGAATAATAAATTGTTTACGGAGTCTGGGTGGGACTTAGACCAGAGATTTAAGACGTTAATGGCTAAATTAAGCTTCCAGATGTAGGAAGTACAACACAAAGAGTGGTTCATTGCAACATTGTTACAACACATCCTGATACCCTTGATGCAGCAAAAGATTGTGTCGCAGACTGAAGCTCCAGAGCTGGCCATGAAGCTATAATCCTCAATCGTAGGAGAGACTGGTGTAGGAATGATGCATATTTAGTCGCAGCTAGATAACTTTCTGTTGCAACTCCAGGACATTAAGAAAGGGAAGGAAGTCCAAGAAGAAATCTAGTGTACCAGATGCAAAACTGAAGGACACCACAAGGACAATTTCCCAACGTTCATGAACTATGTCGCAGTGGGAGCGACAAACCCAATAAATACACAAGGGATTCCTTGGTGTAGAATATGCCAGACAAGAGGTCATCAGTCAGAATATTGCTTGTACTTACAGAATATTGTAAGTGCACCAGCTAATTTATATTGTAAATTTTGTAAATTAGTAGGCCACGATGAGAAGGACTGTAGAGCATTCCAACAGCTACAAGAGAAAACAGTCGACACCTATTTAATGAAAAATGAAGAGTAGATGCAAGTTGACCAGGCTCAAGCTCAATATACACAAGCTCAGTAGCCTCATCCCTGGTATCCATAGAATCAATATCCCCAGCAACAATACCCTCAACAAACGCGGGTGGAAATTTTTGAGGTCAAGGACAAGGAGGAGGATTTGGTCGTGGAAGAGGCCAAATAATATGTTATAATTGTGGGACACCAATAGATTTTTCCAGGGATTGTGCGATCCCTACAAAGACATGTTCGTATTGCAAATCCTTTAATCATACTGTCGAACAGTTTCTGTAGTTGATTGCAAAGTGGCAGGATAGAAATGTGGGAAATCCAAACCCTCTATAGAATCCCAATCTAAATCCAAACCAGAATATCCAGATGATTTTTGCTAAGTCGAGGGAACCAAATATTTTTGTTATGACTAGAGCATACCAATATGCGCAGCATGAAAAATCGCAAGTGCGACCAGTAGTACAAAATAAAGTGTCGTTCAACATCGAAAGAGAAAAGGAAGCATTCTTGGACACACGACCATAATTAGTCGGCAAGAACCAAGCGTCAACGTCTGTTCCTACAATGCGAAGAAGACCAATAATGGATATTCCTGAAAGGTTCAATTAGTTGTTCCGAAAGAAACCAATGAGAAAGGTTAGTAAGCTTAAAACTTTTTTTAAAAGTTGTTTATCGCAAATACAAGATAAAGATGTTTTCATAGAATTGACAGCTCTAATAGAAGAACCTTAAGAAGACGTGCGACCAAATAGAAGAGTAAGCCATGTGGGAAAAATATTAAATACTGGTCACGAGTTAAGAATCATTGCCCAAAGAGGAGATTATGATATGGAATGCATTATCCTATACTTGGGATCTAATGTCAAGATTTTTACAAGAAAAACATGGGAAAGGATGGGGAAACTGCAACTGGACTGGTCTTCTATTCAGCTCGTATTAGAAAATCAGTTGAAATTCCTACCTATCGATCAATTTACTAAAGCTCATGTCGAGGTAGAAGGCTTGAGAACGTATGTTGACTTTAAAGTAATCGACATTTTTTATGACACAAACCCATATTCTGCAATTTTTGGGATCGACTGGGCAATCGATAACCAGACCATCATTAATTTTAAAAAAAAGGAATCTTATTATTTGAAGATTCATAGCTAAGGGTGGTCGCAGCGATTGATTCTCTAGAAGGTCAGAGATGCGTTGAGATAGTAAATAGTGAAGGAAAAGGATACTATCTTTACCATATTTATAACATCACATATGCAAGGGACAATTATGTAAATCCAACAACTGACAAAAACCTTAGCTGGTGGAGTATTAGCTTCTATACATCAAATTCTAGTGAAGCATTGGAAAACTGGAAGAATAAGATGCATGAAGTATCCATGAGAAAGTGCACAAGAATTACACAATCTGTGAGATAGGTAGGAATTGAGGCAAGTGATCTACCTACCTATGAAGGTTTACCTAACCTTGCATATTTTCTGACAAAGTTTGAAGAAAAATTCACAGAACATCAGCGCTTGTTTGCCCTAGACTTTGTGCTAAAATCTACAACCACCAGATGGTTGGTCTCACATAAATAATTTATCTTGGAATGACCATAATGTCGAATATTGATGGAGATGAGATTCAGAGAAGAGATTAGTTATACTGGTCAAAAGTATACATGATTGACTAATCCTGTCGACCATCTTGAGTATTGTCATGCGACATGGGAAGCATGTCCATGATAGGAATGGGTTCATCAGTTCATACACACATTCAACATGATACCAAGGAACTAGTATACATTAGTTGAACTGAGACAAGTAACTATTGAATGGGATGAATTAGATACAAGATTCATACACACATTTGAATTTATTGATGATCATATGTCGATTGATGCCGCATTGCAAGTAATCAAGACACATATATTTGAAGATATCTATGTCGCAATGACAAACTTCAATTAGCACAACAAAACAATCCAACACTAGATGGAGTTCTATAATGTGATGGGAGAACCTAATGATGATGACCCACTTGACATAAACATACCTGAGTCTGAAGGTATGTGCACAGTGGAATGATTTGGAATTTCTAGCGACCAATTTCTGAATCCACTAAAAGTCAAGAAAGTAAATATTGGCTCCCCGAAGAATCCAAAATTTTCCAATATTGGAGATTATTGGGATGATGAGACTATTGGGAATATCACATATCTATTGCATGAGTTTCAAGATATATTCCCTACGAAATTCTCATAGATGAAATGGATTTTCAAATACCTTGGAGAAATGAAGATACCTTTAAAGGCCAAAGCAAAACCCATCAAACAACGACCATACCGATTGAATCCGTGGTATAAAGAAAAATTCAAGGAAGAGTTGGACCGAATGTTGGATGCAAGTATCATAGAAACTGTAGAAGAATCAGAGTGGATCAATCCGATAGTAGTGCAAGATAAAAATACTACTAGTGAAGTGTGGATTTTTGTCGACCAAAGAAAATTGAACGATGCTTGTTTACATGACTTATTTCTGACTCCATTTACAGATGAGGTACTGTAGAGTGTCGGGGGTCAAGAAATTTAATCATTCAATGATGGGTTCTCTAGATACCATCAGATTAGAATTGCAAAGGAAGACCAACACAAAACAACCTTTGCAATGGAGTGAGGTTATTTCCAATACACGGTAATTCCCTTTGGACTCAAGAATGCTCCAGCTATTTTTTCTAGGATAGTAGTGGCCGCCTCTAAATATTTATCCATAAATTTCTTGATGTATAATTCGACGATTGGACAATATTTGAGCTCATTAAGGATTGTATTGAGAGCCTCAAGATGATGCTGGAACATTGTCACCAATATCAAATTCATTGAACTTCAAGAAATGTATCTTTTGTGCCCCATTTGGAATTATGTATGGTTGACCCTACCAAAATTGTGATTATCGTCGACCTACCACCACTTACCATAGTGAAGCAACTGAGAGAAACATTGGGACATATAGGATACTACCAAAAATTTATCAAAGGAAATGCGGAGGTGACTGCTCCGACGGAGAAGTTATTGAATAAAGATGTTAAGTTCCAATGGACGAAAAGTTTCCAAGATATTCTGGACACTTTAAAGAACAAGATGGTTACAACACCCATACTTGTATCCCCAAAATGGAAAAATGAATTTCATGTACATGTCGTTGCGTCGTCTGTCGCTCTCAGCGTGGTACTAGCACAACCTGGTGAAGGGTCAATTGATCATCCTATTTCCTTCGCAAGAAGGAAATTATCAACAATAGAGAAGAACTATACCACGACGGAAAGAGAAGGACTAGCTATGGTAGATGCTCTACAGGAATTCAAACACTATTTGTTGGGTGGACATTTCAAAATGTACACAGATCATTCAACATTGAAATACCTGGTGAATAAGCTAGTGTTGGGGGGGAATATTTTCTAGTGGCTTATCCTTTCGTAGGAATTTGTCTTTGAATTCATTGCTAAACTGGGTCGACTGAATTCAGGACTAGACCATGTGTTGAGGATCGAAAGTGGAAACGAACCTGATAACCTCATCGATAGTCTCCCTGATGTGAAAATATTTACGATAAAAATGTTTGATTATCATTACATAGACATAATACAATTTTTTAGTGCAAGCTATGCACCAGCTGAACTTACTACTACACAAAAGAAACAATTAGTTGTGCGAGCTACAGACTTCCAATTGATCGCCAGACAGTTATATAAAATGGTCCCTAATGATATTCTTCGTCACTACGTCTTGGAACATGAGCGACCGATGATACTAAATGAAGCGCATGCTGGTGTCGCAGGAGGCCATTTTTCTAGAAAATATACAGTGTGAAATATATTGCAATCAAGATTGTGCTGGCCCGCCATGCACACAGATGCCTAAGAATACTGCCATAGTTTTGATGTCTGTCAAAGAATTGGAAATCCATCACGACGAGATGAAATTCCATTAGTACCCCAAATAAATCTGCAGGAATTTGATAAATGGGCCATTGACTTTGTGTGCCCTATTAGTTCGACAGGGAAGCGTACAGGTGCAAGATATATAATAACTGCGACCGACTACTTGACCAGATGGGCCGAAGAAGCACCAGTAAAATATTGTATTGTTTTCACTGCTGCTAACTTTTTGTTTGAAAATGTTGTGACTATATTTGGATGCCCAAAAAATTTGATAAACGATAAAGGCACACGTTTTGTCAATCAATTGATTCATGAACTAGCAGAAGAATTCCAAATACAATTCCATATCAAGCTAAAGCGAATGGTGTTGTTGAAGCATTTACCAAAATCCTAGAGAATGCATTGACAAAGATTTGCAATGTCAAAAGAGATGACTGGGATCAGAAAATTTCCACAGTACTATGGGCATATCGCACGACCCATAAGAAGCTTACATGTCGAAATCCATTTCGCTTGGTGTATGGACAAGAAGTTTTGATTCCAATGGAATACTTTGTGCCTAGTCTAAGGATTGTTACGATCATGGACATGACAGATGTTGGTGCTGTCGAGGAAACACTATCGTAGCTGACAAAGTTGGAAGATCGTTTTATTGTGGGATATCATCAAAACATTGAGAAAGAACAACATAAAGTATGGCATGATCACTACATTAAGAATAATCGATTTCAGATCAAAATACTTGTTCTTCTGTATGATAGAAAAATTTTAAAGCATTCGGGAAAGCTAAAAACACACGGAAAGGACTGTATATTGTAACACATATCACTGACGAAGGTGAAGTGCAATTTCTAAAGTTAGATGGAAAACCTATCATAGGAATGGTAAATGGAAGTTGACTAAATCCTTATCAGAATAGCCACGACTTGGTCGACTGAAAAAATTAAAAAAAAAATAAAAATAATTTAAAAAAAAAAAACCCCTCTGAAATTTTTTGTTTTGATCTTAGGAAATGAGTTGTTTCAAGGGGAAGTAAAAAGCGTCATAAAGAGAGGAAAATTGTCGCAGACTCTTTGTCTATTGCAAGAGGAGAAATGATGGTGAAGACAATCCATCTATCGTATTAGAAGGAAATCTGTCTAAGGATGAAGATAGGTCACAAGAACAACGTTGTTGTCGCAAGTTAAAATCGAGTCACAAAAATCACAGCTGGACGTAATTAATTCCAAGGTCTTAGATATTTTGCGGCATAATTTTTGGTCACTTTTGTATTTATTAAACAATAACTACCATTGATTTGATAGACGAGTGTCGGCTTGTGTGGTGGTTTTCATATAATGACTTGTATGATTCGCCCATGTGACGAAAAGGACAACTACCTTTCCATTAATTTCCCGTGCGTGTGAAGTATTAACTGATTGAACAACTAGACATTATCACCATTCGCACCCAAATTTGGGTTCATTCTGCTACATTATAGAGAGACTATTCTATTTTCATCTGTAATTTCAAGATTCGAAGTAATTTTTCCATAGAGCATGGTTATTTCGATTTCCGGTACAAGCACAACTGGAGAATTTGGTGTCGCGACCGCATCACCCACACCCATTGTTATAGCTGATTTTATCACACATGGTGAATCACACTTTTATGGCCTTCCCTGTCCCTCTGTAGACTCCTTAGACCCCATGGACCATTTTTTACCTTTGATGTTTCCAATACCATCCCTAAAAACATGCGAAAATCGCCATACGCGACTTTTAAACCCTTTCTCGCGTATATACGCGGATTTGATCCCTAAAACCGCGTACATCGGGATGTGTGCAAAAGGCCAAATTATTTTGGAGTTTTCCTTGATGTGGATCCAACTCACTTGTCTCTTGTCCTTCCATATTCCTTGAGATCACTCGGATTCGACCTTTAATTACCCCATTGAAGAGCTATATAAGGAACCCTTTGGATACATTGAAGGCATGAGGAATTGAGAGCAAGAGAACTATAGTCCATTGTTGCCATAGCTTATACTTGAGTCTGTATCCCTTTGTCCCTTAGAGAAATTTTGTGTTCTTCCCAAACTTTCCTTTTTCTTATGAGCTTGCTATCGAGAGATGGAGGATTGAAGTGGTGGAGGCCCAAGTGGGGGACTCAGTTTCCCCTATTCGCAGACGTGCCAACAAAGGTTGTCTCTATTGTAATCTTTGTTTTATATTAATAGAAATATGTTTTCCTGTCCAATAATGTGTATTTGAATGAATATTTGATCCATGGATGATTTCAAATGCTTCTATGTTATTGATTATATATGCTAGAGTAGGTCTAACATGATTATATATAGCATACTTGTCTTGTTTATTGAATGTTGAGGAAGCAATTTATCAATTCAAGCTGGAGTTGGAAAGCTCAATGGGGATCTACCTCAATCGTCCAGAATAAGGTACGAATCGAGATCCTTTAGTGTTAGATATTTGGTTTCTCTTGCATATAGGAAAGGATTGATTTATGGAGTCAATTTGTCTGTTGTGGTACCCCAAGCCATAGGAATTTATCTCCATAACAAAATTGGCGACTCTGCTGGGGATGTTCCTTGTTTTTCTTTGGGGTTTGGGGGCACAATGTGATTGATATTCTTGAATTTCTCTTTGTTTCTCCTTGTTTCTGTGTTGCATTTTATAGTATGTTCATCCATTGACACTCCCCTTGGTTTGATCCTTGGCCTGCTTTTTATGACTGTCTTCTCTGTATACGCAGGTTTTTGGCTAAAAGTCACGTACATATGCGGATTTTTGACCAAAAGTCGCGTATACACACAGGTTTTTGGCCAAAATCCATGTATACATGCATTTTTTTGGCCAAAAGTCACGTATATACGTATTTGTTCTTTAAGTAGTCGCGTACATCCTCCCTTTTGTTGAGTTTGATGTTGTGGGAAGTTGTTGGGTGGGTTGTGAGTGTGGTTGGGTCTTCCTTGGGTCTGATGTTGTCTGTTGAATACTTCTTTTATGACCAGAGACCACATTTTCATTGATTTTTCTTTGAAAGTATTTTTAGTCATTGATCCTTTTTGTTTTGCCATTACTGCATTACTCTTTTTTGACTCGGTGTCTTGTTGGGCTTGTGTTTTATACTTGCTGTGGAGACTGAGAGTTTTAGATGACTTTTATTGCATTTTTTATTCTTTTATATTAAAAAATACAAAGTAGTTGAACTCTTAGTTGCATATTAGATATGGATTTGAGGAGGTACTCGCATTGGATTGCTTGGATGAGAGTTGTATTTAGGATTTCATATAGGAAGGATTGCATTGACATCGAAGGAATGATTTTTTATGCATCTCATGTAGTGGCATACCCTGTTTTTCATTTGACAAAGATTGCACTTAGCATTGTTTGTTATGGTGTGCATATTTACTTCACTCCTGAGTCATAACTTCATTATTTGCACGACCATTTCCCTTTGAGTAATTACAGCCAATTAAAATCAACGCATAATAAAATGAATTACACTCTTTTCTTTTATAGGGTGCACCAACAAGATTAGGTTTTAGGGTCTTGGAATAGTTCATTGTGAGTAAATTCTCCAAGACCACTAAACAACAACATGTATGTGTCTGTCCAGGTGAGAGTGTGAAATTCCTTGGTATAATTAGTGTTTCTTAGGATCCTCCTCTTACAAGGGAGTTAAGCACGAGGCAGTGTGAGCGGTTATGATTGGGATGACCCCTGGTTGTAACTGAGTAGCACCGGAGATATTTCCAGGATTGTATTTGTATCTAGGGGCTCTTTCGGGAGTTTCGGGATTTTCTACCCTTCCCATACGGTCAATCCCTCCTGCGACTGTCTGCCTGAGCATTGATTATATTGAGGTAACCTTAGTTTCCTTACCTAGGTTATCGAGGGGATACTTCGCAGAGGTTATTCTGCATGTGTCCTGGCCAGGTAGAGGTTGGACAGCATAGTCGCTTTATGTGTTGAAGCTGAGGGCCACTATAATTGGTTTCATACCTCCGCTTGTAGTGTATGGGAGTTTAGAGCCTCTCCTAGGCGAAACATACCTGCTACATTTGGGAGCTCACATATCCTCCCCTTGGTTTGCTTGTATTTTGGCTGTAGATTTTCTTAGGAGTGTGCTCTTTGTTTGCTAGTTGGCCTTTGGGATCGTGGTTACTTGAGTATATCTATGCTCTCTGGAGTTTGAGCCCTTTTATTTTCGGCATGCCTGGTATCCTATCACCCATCCTTGGTCCTAGTATGGACCCTGGTGTTAGACTTGGGGGCATCATAGCCCCTTACCGTGCTCATAGATTTGGGAATGGTCATATTCCATCCTCTACTCCGTTTGTGGAGGATTTTTATTCCCTTCGCTCAGTCTTTACACCAGTAGTCACCCTCACGGGGGTGGTAGTGGATACGTAAACGTTAGGACTACACCTTACTTTCCTTTTTATGTCCCATCGTTCACCGCATTGTTTCCTTTGGGTGCAGTTGTCATAATCATTCCTCCCTATATCCTATAGTTTGGATTCTTTATTGACTGTTTTGGGTTGTTTTGGACTAATATGGTTGTCATGTAGGGTCCATTTTTTGTACACTCTCTCTGAAGTTTCGATCCATTTGTTCCTATCAAAGGTATTATGTCTGAACTGGCATATAGGTTAGGATATCACAACCACTTGCATTTATGCATTGCCTTATTACCATTTCATTATAACTGTAGGTACTAACCCATTCTATCTTGTCACGGAACCTTCTTGCTGTCTTAGAAGTGACATGATGTGAATGGTAGAGCTTGACCTTACATGGGTACCCCAGTTAGTTCCTTGTTTTCATTTGGTGCCCATGCCAACAATTTGTCCTTTACGGTGTGGGAGTCCATTGTATAGTATCGCCATGACATTTCACAAGAGCCTCATACTCCTCTTGATCTTTTGCTGGCCTGTTTCCCCATGACTCCTTTATGTCAAGTTGTAATTGCATTATCATGAGCTTTGCCTGCCTCATTGAGCCTTATGCTGACTTCCATGACTTTGAGTATCAGCCATCCAGCCTGAGCTTGTCTCATGTCTAGCCACGCAGAGCCATTTTATATATCCATTGAATCTTGATTCCCTATTTTTACCAGGAGGGTACTTTCCCCTGAGTGTCGCGATCCTACACATGTATCCTTGCATTGAGCATAGGTATGTTCCGCTGCTTGGAACTAGTTTCTTTGCCTATTTGACACTCGTCTCCTCCTAGTCTATAACTTTAAAGCAATTTTATTCTTTTTCAAGCTTTTCAAATATTTGAAAAAGTAAAAAAAAATCAAGAGACCAAAAAGCCAGACAAGAAAAGATGTTATCTTTGGCAGCATTCTAGTCGTGTCGCCTTCAAACATAGCACTGTATATCACATACGTTGGTTGGGTTAATAGTTGACTTTAGGGGATGTACTCGTTTATCTGAGTTTATCTCCACCGACTAGTTAAGCTTCTAGTCCCTATGGAGCCTCTGTCGATGCCTCCTGTGTCGCAGAGATGTCCTAGTTTTTCATATCGAGTCTATGCTGCCTACATTCAGTCACCATTCGCCTTTATGATCTTGTTTGAAGGAAGTTGAAACCTGAGTCGGCCATTCCTTAGTTATCTTGACTTTGCATGTCAGCCATTCCTGGTACAGTTACTGGTTCGTGCACCTTATGATCGAGTCCTTCCACATTATACAGCTTTGTTGAGTACCTCATGTTGGATGATGGGGGATGCCTTAATGCCCTCCTTCCAGCGGATTTCATCCCATCGAATTCATATCATTTATTATGGGATAGGAATCTAGAGTCATTTTTGAGTGCCTTGAGACCTACAGTCATCAGTGGCAGGTTCTCTCGCCATCGACAGTTTTTTGGGAATACATCAATGTCCCCTGATCGATGGATTCTCTCAATTGTTTGACCTCAACACATTTATTCACACTTGTTAGTTTGCACTCTAGTACCTTGATTCCCATTTTCATTATCGGTGGGTGATCTTGCGTCTGTTAACGGTATACATCAATGACCGGTAATCAGACGATGGACTACTATGTTCAAACTCAACACCTCTATTCACATAGTAGGTCATGCACCCGTAGCGTTGTGTGTAGAAGACCTTCCAGATTGGTGGCATCTCTTATATGCTACCTCCTTTATCGTGCTAGTGTTCATGAGATTTCAGCTCTCGTGACTTGATTCCAGTATATGTCAGACATTTCCATCCATTATGTAGATCTTGATCCATTATATATCTTCAGTCTTCATGGAGATCATGATCCTTTGTATATCTTCATCATGGAGATTCTGATCTATTTATATTGTACGTGGCGATGACCACACATGTCATATTGTATCATGCCTATTCAAGACTGTTGTATCTATCCGGGACTGCTGTCATATTGTACTCTTATGTATCCAGGACAGCTGTATCTATTTGCAGTTATGTGCAAAGTTGTATCATTGTATAGTGCTAATTGGATGGCTGGCTCTTCCACTGGGTTCTTCATCACTTCACTTCTGGGATGGACTTATAATGTATTTCGTCCATTGTATGACCCTTCTGACCTCACACATTAGGGGGCATCTGTTATAACTGATTTTACCACACATGGTGAATCACACTTTTATGGCCTTCCCTGTCCCTCTGCAGACTCCTTAGACCCCATGGACCATTTTTGTACCTTTGATGTTTCCAATATCATCCCTAAAAACATGCAAAAATTGCCATACGTGACTTTTAAACCCTTTCTCGCGTATATACGCGGATTTGACCACTAAAACCGCGTACATCGGGATGTGTGCAAAAGGCCAAATTCTTTTGGAGTTTTCCTTGATGTGGATCCGACTCACTTGTCTCCTATCCTTCCATATGCCTTGAGATCGCTCGGATTCGACCTTTCATTACCCCATTGAAGAGCTATATAAGGAACCCTTTGGATACATTGAAGGCATGAGGAATTGAGAGCAAGAGAACTATAGTCCATTGTTCCCATAGCTTATACTTGAGTTTGCATCCCTTTGTCCCTTGAAGCACTTTTGTGTTCTTCCCAAGCTTGCCTTTTTCTTATGAACTTGCTATCAAGAGATGGAGGATTGAAGTGGTGGAGGCCCAAGTGGGGGACTCAGTTTCTTCGATTCGTAGACGTGCCGACAAAGGTTGTCTCTATTGTAATCTCTGTTTTATATTAATAGAAATATCTTTTCCTGTCCAATAATGTGTATTTGAATGAATATTTGATCCATGGATGATTTAAAATGCTTATATGTTATTGATTATATATGCTATAGTAGGTCTAACACGATTATATATAGCATGCTTGTCTTGTTTATTGAATGTTGAGGAAGCAATTTATCACTTCAAGCTGGAGTTGGAAAGCTCAACGGGGATCTACATCAACCATCCGGAATAAGGTACGAATCGAGATCCTTTAGTGTTAGATATCTGGTTTCTCTTGCATATAGGAAAGGATTGATTTCTAGAGTCAAGTTGTCTATTGTGGTACCCCAAGCCATAGGAATTTCTCTCCGTAACACCCATTATGAAAGACACTGTTGGATATGTTCCACCATAGGTCATGGCTACAGAAGAAGTTGAAGAAGTTCCACTCATCCCTCAAGTAAGTTTGAGACCATACCCACTTGGTTCGTCAATGGGGAAGCGCTTTGGTAACCGCAAGAAGAAAGCACCGACGACACCACTGCTAGGAGACGAAGAAGTATCAGTTGAAACTAGTCTACTAGATGCTATCCCGCTAAAACCACATGATGCACCCAAGAGAAGAATTGCTAAAATGAAAAGTATCCATTGGTAAAATCATCTCTTCTACAAAATAATTTGGGTAACCATAAACAACGTTGAGAGCCTGCGACGTTGCCTTCAGCTTTACAAGAAGAACAAGTTATATTTGGTGATGTCGATGAGCTTTACATGAAGATCAAGATATATTTGGTGATGTTGATGAACTTTTCTCTTGTCAGTCCTAACATTCTAAATAAGTAACCTTTCAAAACTTGAAGAAAGAAGGAAGACATCAACATAGGATACGAAGAAGATAGAAGAGGCAGAGGCACTGTGTACCAAGGCAGTCAAACAAGTTTCTCAGACGTGGGAAGCATTTCTCGATGATGCAGAGTTAGAGAAAGTCGTAGAGCAGCTGCAAGCTGCTAAGAAAGAGGCAAATCAGATGAAGAATGAGATGAAGAAATTTCCCTTAGCAAAGAAAATGGCTAAGTCTGTCGAGATGAATAAAATTCAACAGAAATTCATAGCGCTATGAACTCAACAATAGGAAGGGATTGACAAAGTCTCTGAATTTAAGGCCAGAGTAGAAATAGTTACAAGAATCCTTCATCTTGTACACCAAAAAGTACGACAAGCAGCAAATTCTGTAGGACCTACAACATCGGAACACATGAGTTCCGACCTTGAGGAGAATTTGCAGAAGGCAGAGGAAACCAGAGACTAGAGAGCATGATAGGAGAGAGTAGTCTATATATATTTTAGAAGAAGATCTTGAACAGAGTCTTCAAGTTGAGTGTGCATACGAAAGGTGCCATATATTTCTCATGCCATATGAAGAGTGCCTTTTTGGTTTTTCCCGGATGGGTTTCCACGTTAAATGTTGTCTATGTGTATATTTGATTAATGTGCTTATGTCAAATGGATGTATAATATAAATGAATGTTTGTGTATTTTCTGATGAATGAGTCCTTATATGCGTCTGCTGCACTGTTGTTAGTTGGAATTTCTAATAAGGAAGTATATTAACTGTTATAATCTCTATCGACGAACAAGTAAAGTCACATCTTGAATGCATGCAATAGGAATAAGTAATATAACCAACGAATTTGGTCGAGCAAGATAGTAGGGTGCTAAGGAAGTGGAAATACCCACACAACTGTTGAAACCTAGTTTTGGTAGTTACCCATAAGAGATATCTTGGGTGAGAGTGCATTTGCGTCGCAAGTCTTGTCTACTGATCCCTGCTCTATCGGGCTGATAACTTGGGCTTTGTTGACGGAGAAACAAGGGTCTGAACCTAGGTCAAAGGGAGAAATGCCAACACATTTGAATGATATTTTTCCCAAATATATAGAATATAGACTATGGTGAAATTGGGACTAATGATAGTCAATAAGAATTGTATTCTTGATATTTGGATAAGACTTGTATTCTCATGCTATGCTTATATATTGTAAGCATGTCAAAATTTTCCTTTTTGTTGATGTTGAAATACAAGGCTTTGAATTCACCATTGATGATTCATGATCCAATATTTTTGTCGATAATGATTGATCATAATTTTGTTGATGACGCCTTATCCAAATTTAAAATGTAGAGTAAACAATAAGACTTTTATTTTATGGATCTAATAATCCTTTGAACCCAAGTCCCATACATTTCCATTGATAGAATGAAGATGCACACTAAAATTGAATACATAGTTTTGAGAACAATGTGATATGTGTTGTATTTCTTAGAGAATGGAATGGAGATCAATGCTATGAAATGTGTTTGATTACAATAAAATTTCATGATTAGGATGTTCCTTGACCTTGGATTTTATGATCATTTTCCTCCTTTCTTAGTAAGGTGTATGATATGAGTTTGAATGATATATATATTTCTTAGGGCATTGAATCCATTATTGGATTTCACCTAGTGATCTACTTCATGGTGCTTGCATAGGTTTCACCATGAGGATTGTTTCTCTCTCTAATTTGGGTTTGCCTTAAAAAAAGGTTTTCTAGTACAGTTTTGCCTCAAATGCCTCGAAGAGATTTTCATATGGGATTGTTATGTTTCTTTTCTTTTACCTTTTTATTTCAATGAGGCAAGGAAGCAGTCTAGGTAGGATCATTACCAATTCCCACAATATTGAATTGTTGACTATGGATTAGATTGATGAACTCTCGTTTATGATTGGCTTTTTGTAGAATTCCAACCTATAACTATTGACTAAGTGATGATTATTTTATTCATCTATGGTTTTGATCCTTATTAATCCATTTTCATAGCATGTATCTATTTTATATGGTCTCAAACATCTAGTTTTCAAGTTTCCCTCGAAGTCTTTGAATCTTGAGTCAAAGAGGAGGACCCAGTCGCCTTTAAAATCCTTGGTTCTAATGAATTCATCATGTCATCTCTCTCTTTGATGTTGGACTATTTTAGTCTGAAATAAGGCCTACTACCTATATTCATATAGGGAATTCAATTGTTGTATTTTCTCTTATTGAGCTAAAGATAGATCTAGAATTAGCATTGAATTTATTCTTAATGTTTCTAACTCAAATTCCATGGGAAACATCACTTTTTTACCATATACCAAATCATATGGTGTGAACCCTATGGTGGTTTTTAAGGTTGTGTTGTATGTCCATACAAATTTGATCAATCTATTAGCCGAGTACTTCTTGTGTAGTTGAACTATTTTTTTGAGGATGTTTTCCATCTCTTTCTTTGTGAAATCTACTTGACCATTTTCTTAAGGGTGGTAAGTAGATAATTTTTTATGGCGTATGTTTTTCAATTGCATGAAGTTCTCAATTAGATTTGAGGTGAATCGAGGGCCTTGATATGGTATAGTCTCTCTTGGAACCCCAAACCTAGTGAAAATAATCTCATGTAGGAACTCTACTACTTTTTTTCTTTTGTAGTTTTCATAGCTTTTGCCTTTTCCCATTTGGTCAAATAATCAGTGCAATCAGATTTGAAATGCTTGTATCTTCCATTCCAACTGTTGGTTTTCGATTCCATGAGTTGCAGGATGGTGGTCTCTCTCTACTCTTCCTTTTTGTCCATTTATTTTTCTAGTTTAGTGATTCCTATGCTTGTGGGGAGCCCAAAAGAAAGCCATCGACCATCATGAATTTTAGGCGATTTTTTGTGACACATGCAAAAAATCATCCGATGGTTATGAAGAATTCACACCCGTCGAGAAAAATATGAAAATGAATTATCACAAGTCTGAGGGGAAAAAGTTTGTAAAGGTCAAATAATTAGTGCAATCAATTTTTCAATTGCATGAAGTTCTCAATTAGATTTTAGGAAAATTGAGGGCCTTGATATGTTATAGTCTCTCTTGGAACCCCAAACCTAATGAAAATAATCTCATGTAGGAATTCTACTACTTTTTTTTTGCAGTTTTCATAGCTTTTTGTCTTTTCCCATTTGGTCAAATAATCAGTGCAATCATATTTGAAATGCTTGTATCTTCCATTCCAACCATTGGTTTTCGATTCCATGAGTTGCAGGATAGTGGTCTCTCTCTACTCTTCATTTTTGTCCATTTATTTTTCTAGTTTAGTGATTCCTATGTTTGTGGGGACCCCAAAAGAAAGCCATCGGCCATCATGAATTTTAGGCGATTTTTTGTGACACATGAAAAAATCCATCCGATGGTTATGAAGAATTCACACCCGTCGAGGAAAATATGAAAATGAATTATCACAAGTATGAGGGGGAAAAGTACGTAAAGGTCAAATGTTTTTTTTCAAACAATTGTGTTGTGTCATCTCAGGTTTTTCTTCAAAAAAACACAACCTAGACTCTAAATTTTCTCTAGAAAACCGTGCATAAACTAGTGGAATTTTTTGAAAAAAATCTAGCCGAGAGCTTTAAATTGCAAAAGAGAGACTTTTCTACTCTCTGGGAGAAAATATGGAACACTCTAGTTGTTCTAGGGAAACACACAATATGGGCTTCTCTAGTTATTTGAGAACCCACTGATGTGGGTAGGTGGTCTTCAACTGACAAAGATAATCTAGTACTAGGATGTAGACATAAGAGATTCATTATTTAGGGTGAGCATAAAGAGTTCACCCTTACTAATGTGTACTTCATGATTGGCCTGCTGATGCATGGAGTGGTAGGTGACACATAACCCATTTGACCCCTTCATGTATGAACATGGGACTTTCTATAGGCCCACTACATAGAGAGAGTTGGTTTGCATGAATCCTCCATGGAGAATATAGAGCTCCTTGAGATTCACGTGGTGACTACTAGGGTGGTTCGAGTGATGGGATTTGGAGGACACCATAGGAATGCATGTGATCAAGTGATGATCCCAAAGTAGGTTCTAGGTAGGACATACTTTAAATGGGCCTAAATGTTCATGACAATATTGAGGTCCCAATTGTCTTAGTGTAGAAGGGTAGGAAAGTGGGACCTTCGTCTGCTCCTATTTATTTTATATGGTTCGACATTTCCACCCCGTCGTGTCATCATGGATACAGGTCATATGGCGCCCTGGATGCATCTATGGGGTAATATGATAATGAGGGGAAGCGGTGGTGTCATAGGAAACATATTCCAACATCATTTATTTGTACAATGATACAAAATTTGTGTGTTGATTAAGGATTACTCATGTGCAAGGATGGAATACTAAGGAGACCCAAAGTTAACTTGACAGTTGGGACAAATTTGGAGGCCTGAGGGTACATATGATGTTGATTTATTTATTAAGATATGTTTACACACTAGCATAGATAGTATATAAACAAATTTATATGATACATATTATCTATTACTCTCCTCACATGTGTGTAAAGATATAGGATTAGTCCCTCCTCGGGCAACATTGTCACTATGGAAACAATGTTGTTAAATGTTAGCATGGCCTCAACCCTTTTTCTGAAATAGTCGACAACCAGTATAATTTATTTATGGCCATTGGATGACATTGGCTTGAACTTAATGAATTCTATGACCCATTTTCAAATGGGCCAGTGATGGAAATAGAGTGTAAGAGGGTGGAAGTTTCCCTTGCCTTAGGAGAAAAAATCTTGTAGTTTTGGTAATGCTTCACTACCTTGATGCTATAAGTAACTAAAGTAGTACAAAAATAACCAGCAAAATCAATTTTCTAGGTGATTTCCATACTAGAGAGATGACCTCCACATGCCCCTCTTTGACACTCATTTAATAGTCATTCAACCATGGAAAGGTGAGGCATCATCGCGAGATCATGTTAAATATTCACCAATAAGGAGGTAATGAGAAGCTTATTCACAAATATGACAATGAGTATCTATGGAGATATGGGGATTGAACTTATGAGTTCACAAATAAACAAGCCTTATCTCCATACCAAGGATTTCAAGAACATATGATGAACAAGTGTTCATCTAGCATAGCATCACTAAAAGGGGGATCAACTATGCCAATACAAAAGTAAGAGATAAACTTAGACAACACCAAATCCCTTTTACTCTTGAGAGTAGCAAATTCAAGATTGTACTATTGGAGGATAATGATATATCATATGAATTTTCCATTGATGATGTGTATACTCAAGAGATATGGCATGGGGTTTGAATTTGCGGCGACTTTGGTTTTACTCATTATGATGTAATGGTGTAACTTATGAATAGAGAAAACGATGGCTAAGGAAATATTCTCCTTGTGGTTATATGATAACAAAGAGACATACAAGTTCTTACTCACATATTAACTTACATGTTCCACATAGTTAATGGCTTCTTGAACCAGGAGTCTGGCCATGGTAGAAAGGGATGTTGAGATGTAAAGAATAAAATCCCTTGCAAAATATAGAGGACTAATCCAAAGTGTCAAAGTAAGAGCATGTTTGAGGTCCTCAAAAGAGTTTTGAGCCTACTTATTACAAACAAAGGGGATATTAGAATGTAACAACATCAAAAATCCATGGAGACACATACCATGGTATAGAATTAAAAAACATAAGAAGTCTTCCTTACCTTGAAGGATTTTCAATTGGAGAAAAGTATTAGGTTTGGTGAGTTAAAGGATAGCTTGGACCTCTAAAGAATAAAAAAGGATCCCTTGTTTGGAAATGTTAAATCATAACGATCAACTAACATGAATGCAAAAGACACACTTAAATGGGTTTAAGCAAACGCCATATTTATGACATTGAAAAAATACTTTGAAAAGATGTTCTAGGTGTTGTGATTGTTTCTTTGAACAAATAATGGGATCATCCAAATAGACAAGGATGATATCGATCACGAAATGGAAGCAATATGACATGGAACACTCCAAAGTGGATCTGGCACTATTGATTCCAAAAGGCATGAATCAATAGGCAAAGGTTCCCCAAGGGGTAATGAAGGAAATCTTGTATTGATCATGAGGTTGAATATTGATCTAATTGTAAACAGAGAAGCCATCCATGAAGGATAGGACTTCATGAACCTTCACGGGAATTAATAATTTGATCATTGAAGAGGGTCCTACAATTGGATATGCAAAAATATTTTCTAGATCTTGAAAAATAGTATATACACAAGTGGTGCATTGCTTCTTGTTGAAGGGAACTGAATTGGATAGCCATGTGGTATATACAATCAAGTAGATGAATCTTATGTTACGTATTTTATTGCTTTTAAATTTAGTAGTTAGAGATATGGAAGGATGATTGGGATGTTATTTTTTGGTGCATAATATCAACAATGGGCCATGTGTCAATATGATGTTCCACGATGGTCGAGTCGAGTCCCATCATTTCATTGTAATACCAAGCAAATACATCATGAAATTCGTAAAAATGGGCTTTGAAAGGATACAACTTCCTTACAGGTTCATGAAGCACAAAGTAAAGGTTTTTTAGTGACACAAAGTTTGACTGAAATGTCTACTTTGATAGTGGTCCATATGTTGGTCGTCTCTCCCTCAATGTCATTTAGAGAAAGAATCAGTTTGTTAAACTAGTCAACATGCCCTGAAGGGATGGAATATTTCAACTTGATGGAGAATTGTTCTGAATATTCAACGGATGTAGGCCCATTAGAGGAAATTTCACCTCAAAATGGGCCTCCTAAAAAAATTAATAAAATAATAGTTAAAATAATAAAATAATATTTATTAATTTTGAAGGAAGAAGAGAAAAAAACTATTTTTTTGTTTGTATTTTTGACATATCTCCCCGTGTTTTTACTCAAATTTTGATCGAGAGAGCTCGTTGGATGCGGAATTAAATTCCCCATCCAACGAGTACCCACTCAGCATACTTTTGACGGATCCTGCTACCCCAAAAACAAGAAATACCTGAAAAAACGTGATGATGATGTCATCATCACATTTTTTCAGGCATTTCTTGTTTTTTGGGTAGCGGAATCCGTCAAAAGTATGCCAAGTGGATACTCGTTGGATTCAGAATTTAATTCTGAATCCAATGAGCTCTCCCGATCGAAATTTGAGTAAATACACGGGGAGATATGTCGAAAATACAAACAAAAAAAGTAGTTTTTTTTATGATACCTATCCCCAAATTTATATTAAAAAAGTGTTTAAGACCTATACAGTGTTTCAAATTTAAAGCAATTTCATTGGATAACACATGATGACATGGAATTTGAGTTAAAGTTAAAAGGCTCATTTTGAGTTGAAATTTCCTCTAATGGGCCTACGCTACAGGAATCGATAGGGACCCCATTGAATCTCTCTCGATTCGTGCTCTGGTAGGAATCGATGAGGAATCGCTCCCGAAATTGTGATTCCTCCCGGGAGCGTTTTTTAGAATCACAATTCCTGGGGGGGGAAGCTCCCTACCCATCCCCGGAATCGTTGAGGGAGTGATGAGGGAGAAATGCTCCTAGATTGATTCCTCATCACTCCCTCAGCTATTTCGAGCCAAAAAAATGTTCCCAAAAACGCTCTGTGAGCGATTCCGCGCAATAGGGATTTTTTTCCCAATCTTCTCATTTTTTGCAAAAAAAAAAAACTTTTTAGTGATTTGATAGGGTTTAATTATTCTTTATAAACACTATTGTGCTTCATTTGGAGTCATTCTATTCCTCATTTTCTTGTTTTCGTTTATCTTGTGAGGGATTTGAGTGGCTTTGCTAGTTGTTTGAGAGCAAATTTGTGGGAGCTTGGAAGAGAGATTGAAGGATAGATTGAAAGATTCTATTTGTGAGAGCTTGGAAGGAATATTGAAGGATTCCATAGAGACATTCAACCATCCTTGAAGAGCTAAAGAGGTAGGCTCTAAAAACCCAATCTTTGTTTGTTTTTGAAAAAAATATTTCACAATCTTAAAATTTTAAATCCTGTATGTGTTTTTTCCTACTCTTTCCAATTTCTTCTTCTCCATCATTCTATTGTAGGAAAGAAGTGATTCTCATATTGAATCAACAAGCATGATGGGTAAGTGGTTTTTGTTTTTGGTTTTGAATCTTCTCATGATGGTGGTGGTGGGAAGTAGATTTGGTGGTGGCAATGATGAGGATGAAGAGATAGGGAGTGGCACATACCATGGAGAGGAGGAGGAAGAGGGAGATGATGAGGAGGATATTGAGAGTGATGAGGGACAAAAACAAAAAGACACAACACCTTTGTGGAAGTATGTGACAAGGCTTGGGGGAGGGAGAGGGGGTGGAACCACGAAGTTTACATGCCTCCATTGTAATAAAACTTACACAGGTTCATATACCCGTGTGAGAAAGCATTTGTGTGGGCTTATGCCATGTGATCAAGGTAAGGCTACTGGAGTCAAAACATGTGAAAAAGTTTCAACTAAAGAAAGAAGCAAATATAGGATGGAAGAAGAGGCCACTCAAAACAATTCCAAGAGATCAAGGGTCGAATCTGAATCCCCATAGAGAATGTTTAGTAGTGGATCTGGATTATCATCCACCCATGCTAGTGGATTCTTGCCTATGCGAAAAACATTATCATATTTCCTTGACCTTGGTTGCAGAGATGATGTGGATTCAAAAATTTACAGGTTTCTCTATACATGTGGTGTTCCATTCAATGTTCTTCCCTCACCCTATTGACATGAAATGGTACAAGCCATCAATGGAGCCCCTAAAGGATATAGGAGCCATGGATATGACAAAGCTATAACTGTGGGACTTGACAAGGAAAGAGACAAAATCAATAGTGCTCTTGGAAAGTTTACAAATGATTGGTCCAACTATGGGGTATCCATTGTAATTGATGGGTGGGAAAATGTTAAAGGCAATCCATTGATAAATATTCTTGGTGTGTCTGCTAGTGGTACGGTCTTCCTTTCATCTCATGACTACTCAGATTGATACAATACTGGTATCAATATTGCACAACATTTACTTGAAACCATGCAAACAATTGGGCCATACAATGTCATTCAAGACATCACATATAATGTTGTTAATTGTAAGGAAACAAGAGAAAACATTGAGGATAAGTATCCCAACATATTTTGTTTAGGGTGTTTGGTTCACACATTGAACCTTTTTATGCATGATATTGTTAAGATGAAGGACCCTAGTTACTGATGGATTGGTTCCCTGTACAAGAGAGGTAAGAAAATAATAAAATTGATCACCAATCATAGCATGGCCCACCACATTTTTCGCAATCACTCTATGTTGGATCTATTGAAGATTGCAAATACTAGATTTGCCAGCTACTACCTCACCTTCAGAAGGATTTTGAAGTTAAGAGAGGCATTGGATAGTATGGTCTCAAGTGATTCATAGCAGGGATTGAAAGACAGAGATGCAAGCGCATATGATAGACATGACTTTCAGGAGGTGGAGGACATAATTCTTGATGGTCAGTTCTAGGCACAGGTTAAATATGTTCTATAGTTCACCAAGATCGTTTATAATATGATTCGTTTTGCAGATACAGATCAATCGATGATTGGGGAGGTGTATGAGAAAATGGATAGCATGCTTGGTCATATCAAAGACATTGTTGAGCAAAGAGTTGCAATCTTGTATGAACATGTTCATAAACTTGTGGTCAAAAGGTGGGATAATTTGAGTGTTCCGCTCCATGCCCTTGCATATGTCCTTACCCCAAAATATTATTCTCCATCTTGGTTGTCCCAACCTGCACCTGGCGGTGGAGTTAGGAAAAGACCACACACAGATCTAGAGGTGAAAAATGGGTATATGCTTGCATTAGACAAGTTGGATCCTGATGAGGAGGAGTGTGCTCAAGTACGGAGTGAATTGAGCCAATACATCAGTGAACATGGATTCTTTGGTACCTTGCATGCAACCAAAGATCAAGATAGGTTGGAACTTATCCGTTGGTGGAACATGTATGGCAGTGGTGCCACATATTTGCATAAATTGGTGGTGACTGTTAGATTTTTAACATTAAGCTAACATAACATTAGGATCTTTAACTGAGAGAACAACAAGCACAGCAATCAAAAACAAGAGACAATGAACACATTTTTTTTCCTCAAGGAAACCATAAATGGAGAAAACCCCGCAACTTCCTCAGAGATAGAATCAACACCAAAAGTAAAACCCCAAAATAGTAAGATGATCTCCCAACATCAGTAACATCTTTCTTCCTTGCCCCAGTGTCTTTCTCTTCCTCAGCTATGCGCTACAACTGAGTGTGAGTGAGTGTGTGATAAAAAGAGAGGCTAACTCTCTATTTATACTAATTCCTGACTTGACTAAACCCAACTAGGGCCGACTTCACTAGGTGAGTCTAATAACCCTAGTGCCACGAAACTGAGGGGACTTTAACCCTTAGACAATAGGAGGGTCACCCACCTTGACTTGACATGACTTGTTTACATTATAGAAACTCCCAATAGGAACATCAGGGCATGACATGACTCAAGTACATTACAATATATTCTAAAATAAACATCGGGTTACAATACATAAGAAATACAAGTGAATTAATTCTGAAGTTACAATTACATCAACACTCCCTCTTAACTAGGAAGGTATTCTCTCGACACAATTTAACAACAGAAGTCTTCTTCTCTGTATCATCTGGATCATCGTCAAGCTCTCATCATCTTCATCTTCAAGTCACCTTCATCTTCAAGTCCTCTTCATCTTCAAGTCATCTTTCATCATCAGATCTGGATCATCATCACTAGATCTGGATCATCACTCGATCTGGATCATCATCACTGGATCTGGATCATCACTCGATCTGGATCATCACTGGATCTGGATCATCACTCGATCTGGATCATCACTCGATTTGGATCATCACTAGATCTAGATCATCACTCGATCTGGATCATCACTCGATCTGGATCATCACTGGTGCTATCTCATGATTCTTCTCATCACAGGAAGTTCTATAGAGCCATCCCTTTTTCATGATGGGTGTAGGCCTAGCCTCCATGTAGGTCTTTCTCAGTGCTTATATTTGACCCTAAGTCAGAATGGCCCGTCCAACACTTACATCTGACCTTGACTCGTCAGAAAGGCGTGCCCCGCACTCACATCTGACCATGAGAGGAACTTAATCCCCTCACCATGTCAGAATGGCCCATCCCTTACATCTGACCATGGAAGGAACCTCATCCTCTCCCATGTCAGAATGGCCTAGCCCTTACATCTGACCTACTCGTCAGAATGGCCCAACACTTATACCTGACCTACTCGTCAGAATGGCCCAGCACTTATATCTGACCTACTCATCAGAATGGCACAGCACTTATATCTGACCTACTTGTCAGAATGGACCTACACTCACATCTGATCATGTGAGAACACATCCCACAGTCATATCATAATGGCCCCTAGTCCCAGACTGGGATTTCCTGGTAACTGATCAGGTGCCTCCATTCTCCCAGAGAATGGCATCAACCCTTATATTTGATCAAGTGGGAACCAATCCCTCAATCACAACAGAATGGCCATGCGCTCACATATGATCATGTAAGACTACAACTTACAGTCATTTCAGAAAGGCCCTCAGTCCCAGACCAAGTATTCCTGGTAACTAACCAGGCACCTCCATTCCAAGAATGGAAATAGCCCTTATATCTGATCATGTAGGAACCAATCTGACAGTCATATCAGAATGGCTCAGCACTCATATCTGACATGGAAGGAACCAATCCTCTCACCATGACAGAATGGCTCAACCCTTACATCTGACCATGGAAGGAACCAATCCTCTCACCATATCAGAATGGCTCACGGACTCATCACTTCCCCTTGCAAGGAACCTCGATCTGGAGAACACCAAGCTTCTCCCTGAAGTACCCAAATTCACTCTGGCTAATGGCTTTGTCAACACATCAGCTATCGGTTCGTCTGTCGCAACATACTAGAGCTTAACTGCTCCCCTCTGCACCATATCCTTGATATAGTGATACTTGATCTCGATATGCTTTGACTTGTCATAGAACACCAGGTTCTCCGACAACTTCACACAACTCTGGTTGTCGCAATATATACAAGTAGCATCCAACTGGAGATCAAATAAATCAGACA
Organism: Pseudotsuga menziesii; assembly: GCA_001517045.1. NCBI lineage: Eukaryota > Viridiplantae > Streptophyta > Pinopsida > Pinales > Pinaceae > Pseudotsuga > Pseudotsuga menziesii. Next base: position 59,420 of record LPNX011118152.1, read on the forward strand.
GTAGCTTCCTTAGCCATACTGCCTCACAACTAGATGAACAAGCTGCAACATACTCTGCTTCAGCTGTACTCAGTGCCACACAGGATTGCTTCCTGCTAAACCAAGAGATCACACCTGATCCCATACTGAAGCAACACCCGGAAGTGCTCTTCCTAAAGATGGCACTTCCTGCCCAATTTGAATCAACATAACCCTCCAGGTTAATCTTCTGACTCACCTCATACTTGAGCCCATAATCAATTGTACCCCTCAGGTGCCTCAAAATATGCTTTGCAGCAATCAAGTGAACATGTCTCGGATCTGTCAGGAACTGGCTCAAGGTGTTCATAGCAAAGAAAATATATGGTCTCATGTCCGTCAGGTACATCAAGGACCCAATCATCTGATGATACATCGTAGCATCAACCGCTTCTGATGAAGCATCACTCAATAGCTTCAGGTTCGATGCCATAGGTGACCATCATGGCCTTACAATCCATCATCCCAAACCTCTTTATGATCTCTACCATATATTTCCCTTGTCCCAGGGAAATTCCATCTGCATTCTGCCACACCTCCATGGCTAGAAAATAGTGCATCATTCCCAAGTCCTTGATTTCGAACTTGGTAGCAATCTTTCTCTTTGTATCAGCAATCAACCCATCCATACCTATTACAAACAGATCATCTACATACAGTAGAAGCATCACTGAGTTGCCATCTTCAACCTTGTAGTAAAGGTTGGAGTCTACTTTATTTTTGGTAAATCCCAAACTAGATAGAAAGCTGTCAATTCTACCGTACCATGTCCTGGGTGCCTGTTTCAAACTCTACAGGGCTTTCTTCAATCTACATACATGAGACTCCCTGTCATGTGTCTCAAAACTGAGTGGTTGTTCCACATACACTTCCTCTTCTACTACACCATTCAAGAAAGTAGTCTTGACATCCATCTGGTGTATCTTCCATTTCATTACTACAGCCAAAGCAAGTACTGATCTGATAGAAGTGTGTCTGGCTACAGGTGCGAAATTTTCTTTATAACCTATTCCTTCTTTCTGGGAGAAACCACGAGCAACAAATCTCGATTTATATTTTTCTATGCTACCATATGTAGCATGCTTGATCTTGTAGATCCATTTGGAAGTTACAACTAACTTCCCTTCTGGTCTTGGGACAACATTCCAAACATCATTTTTTATGATCGATTGGTACTCTTCGATCATAGCATCCCTCCATTCTTTCCGTTCTGCCGCTTCTTCATAATTGGAAGGTTCTTCATTGATGAAATCACATAATAATGCTACATATCCAGAGAAGGATCTGGTCCTCTTTCTTTCTCTGTGATTTTCTTCTGGAGCCCCATGTCTTTCTGCACCTTGGATAGCTTCCCGTACCCAAGCAGGTTTCCTCTTGTGAGGATTCTTCTCCTGAGGTGGATCTACAGGTCTTTGTGGTTCTTCAAATTCTTGATCTTCTTCTTGAGTTTCTTCATTCATGGTTGTATCATGATTTCTGGGTGCTTCTGCTTCTTCAGGTTCTTTAGTAGGTTTCTTTCTGGATTTTTTGTAAGCTGTGTCTTCATCAAATGTCACATCCCTGCCGATGTCGATCTTCTTGAATCCTCAAAAGTATATTCTGTAAGCCTTCGAGCTTTCAGAGTATCCCACAAATATACCCTTCTTTCCTGAAGGATCTAGTTTTGTTATCTTCTCTTTTGGAATGTGTATGTACACAGGGCAGCCGAATATTCTAACATGGTTGACTTCTGGTTTTTTGTTGGAGAAGACTTCTTCAGGAGTCTTGTTCTCGAGTACTCTGTGTGGAGTACGGTTCTATACATACACTGTTGTTCTGGCAGCCTCTGCCCATAGATGCATGGGAAGATCTTGGTCATGAAGCATAGCTCTTACAGCTTCCATGATAGTTTTGTTCTTCCTTTCTGCAATCCCATTATGTTGTGGACTGTATGGAGTGGACAACTCCCTCTTAATCCTTGAGTCTTTGCATAACTCTTTGAATTCATTTGATGTGAATTCTCCGCCATTATCTGATCGAAAGGTCTTGATCTTCTTTTCTGTGTGGTTCTCAATCAAGGCTTTGAATTCCTTGAACTTGCTGAATACTTCATCTTTGTTCTTCATGAAGTAAATCCATGTCTTCCTAGAAAAGTCATCAATAAAGGAAACATAGTATACATACCCGCTTACTAAACTTGATGACATTGGTCCGTAGACATCGGAGTGGATGATTTCCAAGATTCTTTTTGCTTTTCTTTCGCTACTTGGAAATGTCTTCTTCGTGTTCTTTCCTTTCGCACATCCTTTGTAGACCCCATCATGTTTTGCTTGAATTTATGGAAGACCTTCAATAGCTTTGCTTGCAAGTGGTAGTGCTCTGTAATGCACATGTGCAAGCCTTCTGTGCCAAAGCTCATTTGGCTCTACTGTGTCATGGACCAAGGCTTGTTCTGGATGGCCCTTCAATTTATACAATCCTCCTTCTTGTTCTCCAATCACTACTGCATCATCAATAGTATTTCCTCTTGGCCACATGATGACTTGACCATCTATAAATGCAACCCTCATTCCTTTTGCGTCTAATACAGATATGGAGAGAAGGTTCTTCTTTAGTCTTGGTACAAACAATACTTCCTTCATTGTCATAGACTTTCCAGAGTCTAGCTTATAGGAGGATTCCCCACTACCTTTTATTGGATATTAGTAGTCATCTCTGAGCTTCACCTTGTGAGGTGATTCATTTTCTGATAGTCTCACAAAGGATTCCTTGAATCCTGTCATATTCATGGAATCCCCACTGTCTATAAGCCAATCATTGCTTCCATGTGTGATATTTCCTGTGAGAGCGAAAATCAAAACATATTCTTCATCACTTGAAGAATCTTCACTTTCATATTTGGTCTTCTTTGTGGAAGGTTCATCATCCTCTGCAGCATGAGCATGATGTCTTCTCTTGTTGTTTTTCTTCTTGTGAAGGTTTCTTTTGCTTTTAGGACAATCTCTTGCAAAGTGTCCTATTTCATCACAAGTATAACATCTGAGTTGAGATTTCTTGTGGGAAGAGTGCTTACCTTTAGAATGATGATGATGATGGTCCCTTCTGGGTTTCTTGGACTGAACTGTGAGAGCTTGATCTTCACTTCCCATCTTCTCTTCTCAAGCTTCTATCCGAGCTTCTTCTTGTGAACATTCTTCCCAAATACTAACTTCTTTCTGGCACAGATCCCTTGAATGAAAGAGCCCCATGTCCTAGGGAGACCATTCAAGGTGGTCATTACAATCTCTGCATTTTCCACTTCTTCATCTACTACTTCCATTTGTTCCTTAATATGAGAAACTCTAGTGAAGTAAGACTGGATGGTCTCTGCATTCTGAATCTTCACATTCTTCAGTTCGTTTCTCAGAGTCATCTTCCGGTTTATGTTCTTCCCTTCAAAAAATTTGGTTAGGGCATCAAACATAGCTTTAGGTGTCTTTAGGGAGGACACTTGTGGTATGGGGTGATCCTTGATTGAATCAGCAATAATCCTCTTTGCCATAACCAACTTCTTCTTATGTAAGGCCTTAGCTTCATCTCCCTCTGGAACTGGAACCTCCTCACTGATATAGGAGTCCAACTCATTTTCTTCCAGGACCAGGGAAATCCTATACTTCTAGGCTCGGAAGTTATCAGCTCCCTCAAGATTTTCATCAAGCTTGGTATGATGATACATCTTAACTGAGAACCTAAAATGGAAATACAAAATATTTAGATCTTACCAGGTCAAGATGTCGGATCTGGATTTGGAGCTGAAATGCTACAGTGCTGGTTCAGGAGCAGATTAGGGTTTTGCTTTTCCGGAGTTCTATCCAACCAAATGCTTTGATCTTGAACCCTAACTTCGATTTTGAGGAGGAGATCAATCTAGGCCTGGGCTCACTAAAAAATTCCACTTCTGTAAAAAGCCCTAATTTCCGGCAGCAGTGTCGGATCCAAAACTGAAAAACCTCATAATTGGATTCTACTTCGACAGAAAGATGCACCCTAGGGAGGAGAGTTATTCCAACCTTCTTTTCCTGAAAATATGTAGAGAGAGATCCACAAAGTAGGAATCCCTAGTTCCCGCAGCTGCACAGTGTCTTCTTCTCAGGTTAGCTCTGATTCCATGTTAGATTTTTAACATTAAGCTAGCATAACATTAGGATCTTTAACTGAGAGAACAACAAGCACAACAATCAAACACAAGAGACAATGAACACAGTGTTTTTCCTCATGGAAACCATAAATGGAGAAAACCCCGTAACTTCCTCAAAGATAGAATCAGCACCAAAAGTAAAACCCCAAAACAATGAGATGATCTCCTCATAGCAGTAACCTCTTTCTTCCTTGCCCCAGTGTCTTTCTCTTCTTTAGCTATGCGCTACAACTGAGTGTGAGTGAGTGTGTGATAAATAGAGAGGCTAGGTCTCTATTTATGCCAATTACTAACTTTACGAAACCCAACTAAGGCCAACTTCACTAGGTGAGTCTAATGACCCTAGTGCCCCGGAACTACGGGGACTTTAACCCTTAGACAATAGGAGGGTTACCCACCTTGACTTGAAATGACTTGTTTACATTATAGAAAATCCTAATAGGAACATCGGGGCATGACTTGACTCAAGTACATTACAATACATCTCGAAATAAACATCGGGTTACAATATATAAGAGATACAAGTGAATACATTCTGAAGTTACAATTACATCAACAGTGAGGGTGCTTTCACAAGTTGTCAATAGTTCTTATGTAGAGAGGTGTTGGAGCAAATACAACTTCATCAACAACGTCAAGAGAAATAGTTTGAATATAGAACAAGACGAAAGTTTGGTTTATGTGCACTACAACTTGAGGCTATTGTCCCATTATTGTGAAGCTGCCAAGAATGATAGAACTTTTTTGACTTGGGGCAACAATATAGAAGAGGCTAATGTGGAGGATTGAGCCATTGCATTAGAGCACTTGGAGGATGAACTACTGGGTGATCATGAGGGTGATCCAATTCATACATCAGAGATTCCACCCCCAACCCACCAACAAGTTTCCAGATGCAGGAGTTTTTCCTTTAGCTTCACAACGTTCGACAATCTGTGGGGGCATTCATCTTCTTCTCGTGTTCCACTCACTTCCAGCAGCTCCTATTCTACCTAGAACACAAGAAAAAAAATTGGAAGTTTCTCGTGGAAAGAGGAAAACTTAGTAGATTACTAGATAGTATCATAATACTTTGTATTTCATGTTTATTATGGCCTATTTTGTAAACATTATGGCCTACTTTGAAGTTTTAACTTTAAATTGTTGATTGCATCTTGATTCTTATCATCTTATGATCTTACAACTCTTGGTATTGAATATGATATTATGATGCTTTATTTCATTTCATGGTTGATGTTATCTGTTAGACTTATTAGAGTTTGTCGATGGAAAATATTATATGTTGAAATTCGAAGTTTGATGTTGTTGATGATTGATCATTTGATAACAATGCTACAAGTCATAGCTCCTTGATGAATGATGTTATATGTGACATGTGTATTAAATGGTTATAACTATGTTTTCTATAGCTAATTTGGCATAATACATGTTTTTTTTAATTATATGCATCAAAATATATTAAAATATGTATTATATAAAAAACACTCCCAAAACGAAATCTTTTGAAAAAATCGTTTTTCGCTCCTACTCCCACTCTCGTTCCCCGCTCCCAACAGCGTAGGTAGGGGAATCCTATTGGAAGAAATATGTGCAATGGTACATATCATCCCAAGGAAAATTTGAGTTGGTCATATCTTTAAGAATCTCTTCATCGCTTAAAAAAGTAGGGATTGAAGGATCAAGGAGGTTCATCACCGTCAAAGGTGATGAGGACGATGATGGTGCTAAAGAGAGTGGCTTACTTGAAGAAAAACGTAGTAAATGGATACAATGCCTTCATTTTGTTGGTCAGGTGGTGGTATCTCTTCAATGACAATGACATGTGATTCTAAATACCAAAAGTGAAGTTTTGCCAGTGTTGCACAAAAAAATTGGAGGTCTATGAAATGCTGTGAATAGTGGCCATAGATACCACATTAAGGAACATAGATGGTTGGTACACAAGATCTTGTTCGGATTTTTGGTAGCATCTAGGAGGATAATTTGGACTACATAAATGGTTGATTAAGTATTCTCCTTCTGAACGTAGATATGACTATGCAAGATAGGTAATTTCATACAGTAATTGGTGGTTAATCAAGGATATCACATATGGAAAAAGGAATAACAACCTTCTTGGATGTTATAGGAGGTATGGTGGTGGTTGTATTTGAGGTAGAGTGAATTATCACATTCTTGGTTTTTCCACTAACCTTATTCTCTAGGAGATGTTGGGTGGAAAGGATGGATTCCTTACTAACCACAGGAGGTGGGGCATTAGAAGAAATTATCGGATGGACAAGGTTTAACACCACTTAAGGAGTGGGTTGGGGGTTTGGTGGGGTGAGGTACCAAACAAGGAACCCTAAAGTAATCCCTAGGAGGTTAAAAGTAGCCATCATGGAGGTTCCAACAATTCTTAGAGAGGGAAAGCGGAAAGGTACTTGATGAATATGATATCCTACCCAAGGATGTCATGTTGTTGAGGCAAGGGTTAATATAATTTTTTATTGGGACAAGGATTGATGAATTTAGTTATTGGGTAGGATTTTTAGAGGTGATGTGCACAAATGTGAAATTCCCTCTTGGGTTATAAGAGGGGAAGGCCTTGAAAAAGTTCCAATTAACATCGAGACTTGGAATATTTTGGGACCAACTCTAGTGAGAGGGCAGAAAGAGGTTTCCCTTGACATCAAGAAAAACATTCTCTAGATTAGAGGTAGACTTAGGGTCATGGTATGTAAGTTGATCAAGCATGACTATCTTCACGTTATGAAGGGGCATTATAAGTCAAAACACAATGGAAGGATTGGATTTCATAGCGTACATATTGCTACAACTATACATGATGTTGTAGTTTAATTTTATGTCTACAACTTCAATATCTACTAGAACACATTTTCCTTCTAGTCCAATGGGAACATTTTGGAGTAGGCCTTTCAATTGGGAAGGTCAACCATCATATGTACATAAAATCAATAGAGATGGAGCCATTTCGAGGGATCCAAGATTCTTTCAAATATGTGTTGACATGACACATGTGGAGGCCCCTTCATTAATAATGCATCAATCGATAATGAAATTCTTGATTGTGATGGGAACATAAAAAGCTACTAAAGACAACATGACATGTTCTTCTTTATCTAAATCGAAAGTGATCATACAAGAATTAGCAAAATCAATTGTGCCCAAAGCGAAAAAAATGGACTTGCATTACATACGATAATAATGCAGAACTTCCAAAGTAGACATGGCCGTAGGGGACTAGCCCAAGACATCCACAACACTATAATTGTAAGCAATTCTAACATTCAAATTATGGGTTGTGCAACATAAGAGGATTTTGGGTACCTTGAAAGTAGAGTCGACATTGTTTTGTGAGAGATGTAAAAGTATTTCTAGTAAATGTGAATCCTTGTCCTTATCAAAATTGGCAGCTTCAATTGGCATATCATATTGATTACATCGAATTTGAAGATTGATGTTAGTAGAATTCATGAATATGTTATGGAAAGAAGGGTCACTAGGATTGGCTAACGTAGACAATTGAGTGGGGTGAAGCATCGTCAACTAAGTTATTTCTAACCCTTGAGGGAGAAAGGATTTTTGCAGTACCATAGGTTGTGTAGCCAAAGGATAAGTTGGTTGAGTACTAGGTTAATCTTGAGAGGTGCTAGCACCCTCACGTTTATTGGCCCCGTTCCACAACTAATGAGCTCGAGTAAGGTGTGCACGATGGTGAGTATATTTCCCATAAAACCCACAAAAGGAACATGGATGGTTAGTTGATAGTTGAGGATTCTTATCCTATTTGGTAGGTTTATTGGGATCTTGATTTGTGGGGTTGGGATTTCTTTTAGTGTTAGTAGGAGGGTTAGAGGGTTGGCCCCCACCTTCTTATTTTTGGTTATTCCCTTTATTCTCCCCCTTATTCTTCTTATTGTTGGTACTAGTATGCGCATTTTGATTGTTGGGTGCAGATTGGTTGGACATGTTTTGCTGAGCATAAACCTTCTCTTATGGAAAAAGGATTGAGGAGTTGTTGTTGTAGGACCTGATGGAGGGATAGGGAACAAATAATAAGTATTATGGGCTAGTGGAGCCATATATGTTATAGAAGCACCATTATACATAGTGCGACTATACAAATAACCATGGACATGGGATGAATTAAGAGGAATTGAATATGAGGTACCCATTTATGCATTTAAGGATGAGCGCAAGGGACCAAAAGGGACATAGGGCATATGCGGTTTCCCAGGTTTGAGTGCTCACCACTAGGGGTATTTCCATATAGATTATTTCCAATAGAATATGGCATTTCATTGTATGAATGAGAGGTAGATGAAAATGCTATAATCACACCATCCATATAATAGAAAGCCCTCAACTATTCTATTTGTGACGAGTCATCATGAGGGGCATCTAGGATGATAGTGTACAAATAACTAGATTGGGCATAGATCAAATCATATTGTTGAACCCTCATAATATATTCATCTTTCATTTGTAGTCATTCGAAAGCAACATCCTTATCATGACAAATAAGAGAGATTTCAAGAACCAATCTAGAAACAAACAGTCATTTAAATTGATCTCACAAATGCGTCTGCATTTGTGCCCCTCGTGAGTGTGATTCATGATATGGGTAGTCGTATTCTAATGACACAACAAAATGATCTCTACTCCCTCATCATATTAGGCGGTTAATCGAAAGAACATGAGAAAAGTGGAGTCTAACGACACAAAGTTTGGATATATTGTGAGGGTTGTTCGATGTACCACTTCAGTGCTATGCTAGTGAGGCCTATTTGAAATAATCACAAGCACATAGAATAATCTACAATGTTATTAGAAGAACACCATAGAAGAAATGGCATAATATGATTAGAGGGGTCATCTCCTATTTTATCTTCAAATTTAGGAATCTCTTACGGTGTGGGCATTGGAGGCCATGTCATGTCATGTCTAATGGGATTGTTGGTTAGTCGAGTTAGGTTTGGTAGATTTAGACTAGTCATGAAATGGAGGCTCAAAATCACAGGTGTGTTTACATACATATTGTTATTTGTATGAGGGTGATTAGGAGAGTTAGGGGGAGAAACTCCACACATATTGATTGTTGGATTTATGAATGGAGTAGTGGTGCTAGGTAATGGTGGTAATCTGGATTGAGAGGAGTATGAATCTGATGATCCTAATGGGGAACTAGGTGAGGCGTGAGGTTGTTGATGCTCAATTCTCGCATGTTAAGATGGGATAATCACATGATCAATAATCTCGAGGGTGGGAGGTAATCCTCAAAGTTGTCTATAACGTCTAAGAGGTGCAATATTAATGGTGGAGTGTAGCTACTAAAATAACTAATATATTTATGCAAGACTAATGAGAAGGGGTTCGAATCAAGTAACATTGATTATACAGAATATTGAATTAAAAACAAGTGTAATGTGAGTGCACCGAGTGATCTAATTAAGTAAATAATTAATGTAAAAAATGAACACCCCAGAAAAGAAGAGTCATCAATCCTAGGAGGAGAACTATATAAAAGATAATATGAAAATAAATTAAAACTTTCTCAAATATTCCTCAACAAGTGGTATAGAAAGGCCCACTGGAAGGGACAAAATAGAAGAGGAAGAAGGGATTTCCAAACACTACTTGATGGGATATCAATTCTACCAAGAAAGTGAGTGAAGGTGCGAACGAGACAATTATAGTGCAAGACTATGGGAGGAACTCCAATTAGCCTGCAAATGTCTCAAAAGCCCTCCCTCATGTGAGAGCCACCTAGGTAGGTACCTAAAGTATTGCACTAAGTTACCTCTTCATGGATATGTTCAAAAGGTTACCTAACCTTCATGTTGAAATCAACGGTTGGGGGATCTTCAATACTAAAAGAGCTAGGAGTCTCAATCAAACCTCCAATCCCAACCTTAGTATCACCCACTTTGAAGAGCATGCATGTTGCCAAACAGGTTTTGAATTGCACATGATAGAAAGGTTTTTAAATCTCCCTAAATAACAATTACTAGGTTTTAGATGTGAATGATTGAGGGGGGTTATTTGGATACCTATACCTACAACCCTAAATTAAAAAATTCATTTGGTTCCTCAAGTGAGGATTTTTAGTGAATTAGCTTAGAAGTTGATTATAGGCTTGGAGTCATGAAACAATTGTTGTTTAATTTAGGGTGTGTTTTGTGTGCACATTTGGTGTGTACAACAAAATTATATTGCTTTGAAAAGTAAAGGTTAAAATAAAAATTGCAAAGAAAAGAATGATAATGTTCAAAACTCAAGAAACATGAATCTTTTGTCTTTAAGCAAAACCAAGTAATTCATTGAACAAGGAATATTTTTAGAATTTTCAACCATAACAATTCAAATGAAAACTAACTAGAGACTAGTGCAATCTATGAATGAGATGAAAGAAATACTAATAGCCAATATTAACAATGCAAATGGTTTCTTTTCTTGGTTAAATTCTTTTTAACAAGCAAAAGTAAGCCAATTCTTAAATGTTTGCAAGGAAAAAGATATATAACTATTAACCAATCAAAGAGAGATTCTAAACAAATCCAATAATTAACTCACAAATAATTCTGGAATTATATTGTTGAAAAAAAAGACTCAAAAATATCCTACAAACTTGGCACCCTAAAGACAATAGATACTAAAGTTTTTCAACACTTTATTACCTACATCTCCCAAACTAAGACAAAAAACAAGCAATACAACTAGTAATGGAAAGTAAATAGATGGTCAAATCTAATCTACAAGCCAAAACTAAATTGCCAAAGAAAAACTGGGAAATCAGCCCATTTCGCATAAAAAGTCAAGTTTTCACCAATTCCCAGGGAAATTCCATGATGTCACATTGCACTTTTCTTCCAAAAAAGTGCAACACAAACCCAAAACTAGAAATTTCGAAACCCGTTCGTGACCAAGGGAAAAAATGGGTTTTTTCCCAAATCCCTTGCTTATGGAATGCTAACAACAAACATAAAATAGAAAACAACAATAAAATGACACAATCACCTTGAAAAGAGGTTGGAAATAACACATACACAACCAAGGATGAATGATAGGATTCATCCCCAGTATGGTCACCAAAACTATTGTTGGTGTTTTAGCATCAACTCATTCCCATACCAAAAGCACTTATTCAAAACTATTGTTGGTGTTTGCGCCGAGAGGCGCTCTACAGCCCAGTATGGGAGAGATCTTGTAACGTTACGTAACGTTATTTTTATTAATAAAAAATAAATTTTCTAATTATAGGCCAAAATAAATATCGGCCAGAAAAACAATCTAATATGGGGGAGATGTTGTAATCTTCCTACTTAACAAAACAATAAAAAAATAAAAAATTAATTATCCGTAAAAAAAACATGTGGATCAAGAAAAAAACACAATATGGGGGAGATGTTGTAATGTTCCTACCTACCAAAATAATAAAAAATAACAAATTGAATTATCCGCAAAAATATGTTGGCCTTGCACATGGTTTTAAAACAATTTGCAAGGCCTTCCAAACAACTCATGGTTTTATTGTACATGGTTTAGGAGGGCCTTGCATATGGTTTTTAAACCATGTGCAAGGCCTCCTAAATAACCCATGGTTTTATTGTACATGGTTTAGGAGGACCTTGCAAATGGTTTTAAGACCATGTGCAAGGNTTAAATATTAATAATAAAAATATTATATGTGGACCTTAAATAAAAAGTTTTGTCTTTTGGCTTGAATCAAATCAATGGATACCTAAGAAGAGGTTTGCACCTCTAGAGATTTGATCCATCTCGACGCTTGGTAGAGCCTAGGATTTGGATCTACACTGGTTTAGCATCAACCCATACCCATACCAAAAGCACTTATTCGGGGGTTGTTCAATTCTAAGTACCATATCAAAAGGCCTTAATGAAAAACTAAAAGAAATAAACACCAATCCTAAATATTTATGTAAAGTCAAACAAAAGAAAATAGGTAAATAAGGAGACAAGACATGATATAAATAATTGTGCATTGATATTAACAAAATAATGAATATTATGAGACATACCTTGATGTTGGATGAAGTGATGTGTACCTCTACAGCCAACCCAAGGGATGGTTTGACTCTCCTTTGATGCTCCACTACGAGTGAAATGATATATGTGAAGGACTCCAAATGGCTAAAGGAAAGGGATGCAAAATGTTATGTGTGTAAACAATCTTGGCAACATAACCTTTCTGTTATAAATGTGTATGGTATCTATATTGTAGAATGATCTTGAGGGTTTTATTTAAAGGAAATGATGTGGACACTTCTTAAATCTAGTTCCAATGTGAATAATCTCTTTTCATTGATGATTTAGTGAGATAATGATAGGCATTGGAGACCAAATCAAAGTCTATTTTTAGAAGTAATGGTTTGATAATGTCCACATTTTACCACTATACCTTTCGGAAGGTGCACAATAGTCATGAATAATTGATATATGTTTTCTAACCATGTTGCAATTTTCGACGTTTTTTAGTATGATAAGCCTATACAGATTTTTAGTGAAATTCTGCACAATGACCTTTTATGGTCATCTTTTGACTTTAAATTGATTTTGTCATATTACTGAGGTCATATGACAATGGAGGTGATAGAAATGAGGCTAGTATTGCTAAAGTGATATATAGTGATGATGATGCTCATGACAAAGTAGGTGAGCAAACTTACGCTATTAACATTGCAGTCGTTAAGAATTGAAATATAGTTTGTTGTTGATGTTGCTTTGTTTAAATTTCATAACATCCATAAAGATGGAAATTCATATGGTTGTCTAGGAAACCTTTTGTTAAGAGGTGAAATTTTTGTTTTACATTAAAACTTGACAACATAGCAATTCTACATGCTCGAGAGATATGGCAGCTACAAGATGCTAGAAGTTGCTTCTTAAGGAAGGCCTCTAGTAGGGTATACTTAACCAAAAACATATAACCCATCTGCCTTTAGAAGAAAGGAAAAGGAACCCCAAAAATGATCTCAAAGAATAATCGAAACTATGTAAATCTCTCATTCTTTTATCAATTTTTGTTTTACATTAAAACTTGACAACATAGCAATTCTACATGCTCGAGAGTTATGGCAGCTACAAGATGCTAGAAGTTGCTTCTTAAGGAAGGCCTCTAGTAGGGTATACTTCACCAAAAACATATAACCCATCCGTCTTTAGAAGAAAGGAAAAGGAACCCAAAAATTATCTCAAAGAAGAATCGAAACTATGCAAATCTCTCATTCCTTTATCAATGGAATTTTATGTTGGCGAATTGGAGACGGCACTTGCCCGACAACATTAAAGGTCAGTAACATGTATTTTTTTACTTTATCAAACATGGCAATTCTACTTGCTCATTCGAAGTTATATCAAATATGGGTGAATAGTGATGACATCACATTGAATAGGGCAGATGTAAATTGGAAGATATTCACAACACAATCGGTTTGTGTAGGTATCAAATTGGAAGAGGAAGATGACAATGAGAGATGGGGGTAAAATCTGAACAGTGGATATTAATTAGTATAAATAGCCTGTCAAAGACCGTTTGGAAGGATGGAAGGTAAGGTCCCTAACTGGTGGTCGTCAAACATTTGAAAATCAAAACACCCCAAAGACCAAGGTATTTTCTTGGGTGGATTTAAATAATTTTATCTTGACATCGGGCAATCCACAACTAAGAGGATGGGAGGATCTAGGAAGATGCTTACTTTGTGAGGACCACTTGGGAATGATGGATCATCATTTTAAACATTGTCATTTCTCCAAAGAGGCATGGAGTGCAGAAACAATACTACTAAAGAAAAGGCACTCTTGGGTGGGACAAGATTTAACCCAAGACCTGGAAAATTAGATCAAAACAACAGAGGAAAAGGACCAAGCTGTATCCCTTATGATTATCTGGTCAGCTTGGTAATGACATCTTTCAGGGCAAGTTGTTCAGCTTGAGTAGAATTTTCATTAGGTTGAAGGCCAATTTATCCGCAAGAACAATTAAGTAGAATAAAAAACTCCCTTGGATCCTATCAGCTTCTTGTAGAGAACAATGTCGAGATCACAACTTCTTTTGAAAAACTCCCTTGGATCCTATCAGCTTCTTGTAGAGAACAATGTCGAGATCACAACTTCTTTAATGGTGCAGCTAGGGACAACCCAAGTTTGAGTGGAATAAGAGGGTTGTTCATTCTTCATAATAAATTAAGGATCAACATCTAACTAGATTTAGGAAGGGGCACAAACAACATGAAATAAATGACAGCAGCAAGCACTATGCTAAATTCGGACTCGGGGAGAGAGATTTTAGAGCCATATGTACATCAAGACACCAAGGTTATTATAGGCTGGCACAAGGCACTACGCAGATCAACAACATCCATCTACATATGAGCATGAGAAAGATTAAGTGTACCATTACCAAATTTTCAAGTTCACTCGTTTCTGTAACACTGAACATAGAAGTCGACTCCTTAGCAAAGAAGACAACAATAAATATGGACAAAGGCACACTAAATGTAGAGGAAACCTAGAGGGTGGCTTGGTACATTTTCCAAATTATTTTCTCTCAACAAATTGTTGCATCATATGGATTGTTTAACCACTTCATTGGCATGAAAACTTTGTATGAATGTAATAGCTCCAAGATATGACACAAGCACAATAGTGGATATGCAGGCTCAAAGGCCAATACAAAGAACTGCCTTTTACAGATTTTCATAAGAAAATACTTTTTCCCAATATGTGTGTGCACGCATGCACGCTAGGAATGTGCCACTTGACATAATAATCAGACTTTTATATAATTAAACCTTTCCCACTAAGCAAAGAGAAGGGGGAAATAGGGTGAGCACCACCGCAATTTGTTATGTCAGATCAAAGAATATAGGATGAGCACCTTGCACGACTAGCAAGATCCCTAGAGAGAGGAACATGGACAACAGAAATAAGAATATTAGGAGCAGAAGAAAAAGCAAGAGTAAAGGGGAAGACGATTTTCATCCTAGATCTCCCTTCATTGGATCTGAATGCAAAGCCTCGTGACGGCTTAGTCATAAGACCCTAGAGTAGGGTTGGAAACCAACATGCAAGACAAGACCCCTTAAAACGTTAAAGGTGTCTGGAATATCCAGACATAAGCTATGTGTGTGGGGGCGGCATATCTATAACATAAATCCTCAAACGCCTGATTTGCTTGTTTCATTTCAAAAGATGTATGCTCGTTCTGTGTCTGTATGTTGAACAAAGAGCACATTGGTCTGCTATACTCTGCCCAATGCCACTCCTTTTTGTTGAGTTGTACGCCATCTTTCAACAAAAACAAATGGATTGCTTTATCACAAATTTTAAAAGAATAACATTGTTAAGGGTTTTTTTTTCAGGAAGAAAAAAGCATGTCCTTGTTATTCTTATTAAGAATCAAAGGGCATCAATCCTGCCATCCCAGAAGTGGGTTACAATTTAGAGGAAAACAGCTCATTAGACAAATAAATCTCCTCGAGACGCTGCCAGGGGGAAAGGCTGTACAGAAGAGTGAAGGATCCCATCAGAAACACTGTCTCATCAAGAAAGGGTCAGTCGCATCAGCCTCATCTACCGAGAACCAAAGGGATCTAATCAGCAATCTAAAAGAGGCCGCTCAAAGTGCAACAAGACTACAAATCAAATAGAGGAGTAAGCTCCCCTGTCCAAGCTCAAAAGCGCTGAAAGGAATCTTGAGAGACCAATTGGTCCTCCATAAATTCTGAGAAACAGCCAGTACCCGGAGAAAATGAGAGCAATTTTAGAAAGACGGTTAGCAATACGATTGTGCTCTCGATAGATGTGGATGAACAACAGATCCGAAAAGCTAGACATTAGCTTTTTTGTCTCCCTGCACCAGTGAAAGAGATCTGGAGGGGAGAGAGCAGTCGATCCCTTTGCCCAATTAATGATGACTTGTGAGTCACTGAATGCGTGGGATAAGGGGATCCCCATCATTTGGGAAGAAAGCAGAAGTGCCCAAAGGCTAAGTAATTCTGCTTTAGTATTGGTGCCATATCCTACCCCCAGCGCGAACTCGAAATGATGAGACTCATTCAAATATAAGTTGTATCCAACACCACCTGCCTTGCTGTTAGATGCACCATCGAAAAATCCACGGGGGAAGTACATACAGGGAGGATTCTCTATCTTCCTAAATTTTTTAGCTTTGACAGGCTGTGAAGAATAAGTCTGAACAGAGTATGTAATTTGCTGGACAATGCTGAGAACATTCCTCTTCTTTCCTTCAAATATGGCTAAATTCCGAACTTTCATATAATCCACATCATATGAAATGGAATAAGACTAAGTGGCAGATTCTTTGGAAAATTGCCAGCCCAATTCCTTACAAATGAGGAGAGAGAATCCACGAGAGGAGGATAAGGAAGCTGGAACGGATCGCAAATGTGGCCAAGAACAGTTTTCCAAACAATGCATTTTGAGAATAAATGAGAGACGGTCTCTTCATCGGAATAGCACAGTGCACAAATGCCAGGACTAGACCGTCCCCTTTTCTGGAGGTTATCCCAAGTCAGTATTTTGTTCCTGATAACTAACCATATGAAGCAGCCAATTTTACATGGGATAGCACTGTTCCATAATAAAGAGTCAGTACGAGTGCCAACCGGAGGAGAGTAAGAATTGACAATGCATTCATATGCATATTTTGCAGAAATAGTTCCCTCTTTTTTATTGAAATCCCATACAAGTGAGTCATCTAGCGAAGAGAGATGAATGCCTCCATTTACCAGACCCTCAGTATAAGCATTCCAGGCTTCTTTCAACGACCCTTCTAAGCCCAACTCATCAGCCGTATACCAGTAGTGTTGTGCATCAGGTAATATGTTATGAGCCTGTGAGAGAGCACTGATATCCAGGTCCTCCAGGAACATTCTCAGCTCTTCAGGAAGGATGTATGAGGTATGAGCACCAATGATCGGGTCCACTCCAATCCTAATGTCTTTACCGTCACCCACCTGCCAAGCCAGGTAACTACCCAGCCAAGGAAGGGTCTGTAAAAAACCTCTCCAAATGATGGATACCCTGCGTGTGCTAAACCTCTTGTTTCTGAGCCAATCAATCACCGAGATATTTTTCAAGTATTTAGAGATAAAAACACGATGCCATAAGCCATCTTTCAACAAAGCCATCCAGAGATTTTTAAGGCGCAGGGATATGCTGAACCAATGAAGATTTTTTATCCCCCATCCTTCATATTCCTTAGGCCATGAGAGTTTCTGCCAACTGACCAAATGATATCTTCGATGATTTTCAGAGGAACCCCATAGGAAGGCAAACATAATGCTCCTGAGCTTGTGCAGGATAGAGACTGGGATAGGAGCTAATCCCATCCAATACACCGGTATGCTGGAGAGTACCAATTGAACAAGGATCAACTTGCCCCCAAGGGATAGAAGCTTGTGGGTCCAATTACAGATTCTCTTTTCAAATTTCTGAACCAGCCAAATCCAATCACAAACCCTGTGACCAAGTGGCTTAAGGTAGTATCCAAGGTATTTAAACCCAGTGAGGATCGGCTCCATCTGATAAGGAAGTACCCTAAGAGATTGACATTATCAATATTATTATAAAGGAAGCAAGATTTATCAATACTGATACTCATACCCGATGCCTTACAAAAAGTCTCCAGAATAACATCAAATGCAGCCCGGTCCAGAAGTGTGCCAGTACCCATAAGGATCACATCATCCACAAAAAGGAGGTGGGTAAGGGCAAGAGTGGATGTTATCTGAATGCCACGTATTAGACCATTGTTCCTGGCTTCCGTGATAAGGAGGCTAAGGCCTTCAATGACAAGGATAAAGAGAAGAGGGGACAAAAGACAGCCTTGTCAGATGCCACGAGATGCAGTGAAAAATTTCGAGGGGGTCCCATTAATCAAGACTGCAAAATTCGCAAAGGTAAGACAACCCATAATCCAAATTACTGTTAGAAGAGGAACACCGATTTGGATCAAGATGAGTCGGATAAAGGTCCAATTCACACGACCAAATGCCTTGATAAGATCCAATTTGAGAATGAAGGCACATATATTTTTGGTTTTTACAGAGTGAAGTATCTCTTGGACTATTCCTATAGGCTCAGTGATCTGTTGATTTTTAAGGAAGCCAAATTGCTCTTGAGAGATACCCGTGTCCAAGAAGGGCTTAATCCTGACCGCAATGACCTTTGCTATCAGCTTATACAGAAGATTACATAATGAGATGGGCCTATAATCTGCAAAGGTCCGAGGCTTATCCAGTTTAGGAATGAGTGCGAGGAAGGTCGTGTTCAAAGATGGAGGAATAAATCCAGAAACCCTAGTCGAATCTACAGCAGACAATAACTCAAGACCCAATAGATCAAAGAAGTGCAGATAGAACTCCACAGGCCATCCATCCGGGCCAGGGCTCCGGTCTTTTTTAAATGACTTCAAGGAAAGTTTAATCTCCTCAAGAGTGACAGGGCAGGTAAGGTTCGATATGTGCTCTATAGGAATCATCCTAGGATAAAGCAAGACAACCTTGAGTTGTTGTACCAAACATGTTCCTCCATCATCCTTATAAATACTAGCAAAGTGAGCCTTACCCAGGTCCTTAAGAGCAGCGTCATCTTCATAACAACTGCCTTCTGCATCGGCCAGAGACCATATCGTATTTTGATTCCTCCTGCCAGATACCAGCGTAGGGAAATATTTGGTGTTTGAATCACCCTGAAGGGCCCATTTCGTCCTACTTTTAAGTTGCCAAGTAAGCAGATAATGGTCCATGATCTTCTGCTTCTCAGATCTGAGCCGGGTCAGATGTTCCATTTCTTCCATGGAAAGGATTCCATTGGACGGGCCTGAGAGGAGCGATCCAATAGCCTGGTCAAGGGAATTAGAGACAGAATCCATACAAGCCAGCTTGTCCTTTATCCATACCTTGGAATCGTCTTTGAGAATACGCAGCTTATGGCTGATAGCCTCAATGCCTTGGGAGCTGTCACTTATGGAGACCACCACTGCAAAAACCAATAATTGAAAGCTGGATCACTTAGCCACGAACGATTGAATTTAAATGGATAGTTACAAGAGCCCCGCTTCTTATCCCATTCGAAGCAAATAGGAAAGTGATCTGATAAGTCTGCACACTGGATCCACACCCTATGAACCCCCAAAGAAGGAATCAAGGAGTCTGAAATTAAGAAACGGTCAAGGCGCTTACTTATACCATCCACACCCACACGACCATTGCGCCAGGTAGACCCGACATACTGAGGTGCCAAGTCCACGAGACCCACCGAATCGAAGAGGGATAAGAAGTGATGAGAGAGGGGATCCAGAGAGGCCTTATTTCCCCAAATCTCAGATGAGTACAGAGTGAGATTGAGGTCCCCTCCTAAGACAAGATTCGGAGTGCTAAGTAAGCCACCACGCAGAGCCTTATCTCAAAAAATTTCGCGGTCCCTATAAGGACCATACACATTGAGGATGGAGATAGGAGCGGGCATCTCTTGGACAGAAGCCTGAACCAGAAGGCCAGCACAGGTCTGATAGGCCCTACACCTAACCTTCAGAGGATTCCAGGCAATGAGGAGGCCACCTGAGAGCCCCGACGCACTGATCGCACAAAACTCCCAGGAAGGGAGGATTTTTGAGAAGGCTAATAAAGCCAGGGAAGAACTACACATAGTTTCCTGGAGAAGGATTATATCCGGACCTAGAGACTTAATGAGAGCACGGAGGTTTTGGTTTTTGGTCTTACCTCCAAGACCCCGAATATTGAAGGATAAGAGCATCATCACAAAGCATCCCGGAGGGGAGACGACGCTCTAAGTCCCTGAATTGAGTTGCCACGAGCCACATCTTTGATGAGAACAAATAGTGGGATATAGGGAGGAGAAGCTGAGGATAGGTCCACCTTATTGTCCCTTTTTCCTTTAGATTTTTTCCGAACAGTCACATTGGCAAAGCGAATGGAATTGAGGTGAAGTGTAGAAGGGGATGATGGGGTTGTTGCTGTAAAGATGGATAAAGATTTTTTAAGTGTAGGGTCAGAGAATGAGGGTGATGGGGTAGGGCTAAGGGAGGGAGAAGTATGGGTCGATGGGGTTCGAGGGTGTGGAAGGGGAGGAAAATCCACCAATGAAGCCAGTGATGGAAGTGCCTGTTCCTTAACGGATTGCAGAGAAGGTGTATGCAAGGAGAGAGGAGAATGGATAGAAGTATGAGGAGGTAAGTCCACAGGATCCGAAGGAGACTCTTGAGTCGAGAAAGAGACAATGGCTGGAAGCAAGGAGTCACCAGGACATGACAGGTCCTAAGTCATTTCAGACTGTGAATCAGGCTGTGAAGACTACGAATCAGCTAGAGGATTGGAGGACAATGAGGGGACAGGGCAAGAAGTTTTAGAATGTGACAATATCAAATCGTCGACAGCATCCAGAAAGGCATCCGAGACGACTTTAGAGGGAGAAAGAGAATCATAGTGGGTACCTGGAGCCAGATGCATATGTTTGGAGGGGACGACCGAAAAGGTTCCCTTCGGAGAGTCATCCGAGCACGTGTCTTCACATCCAGGTCGCAGGTCAGGACAAGCATTCCTCAGGTGACCAACCGCGTGGCAACAACTGCATCTGAATGGTACGTGGAGCTAGTCGATCCTCTGGACCAGGAGGCGCTCATTGCATAGGATTTCCACCTCCGCCGGCAATCCCCGAGAGATATCCAACTCGACAAGAACCCTAGCGATCCTCTTGTCATATGCAAGATGAAAATCCGCCTCAACTACGACAAACCGGCCAATTGTATTGCCAATGCCTTCCAGGATCTGTCTACTCCAAAGAGGAAACGGGAGGTGTGGCAGCAACACCCAAAGACGGTGTTTCGTAATTCTTTCTCGAAGAGGGTCAAATCGAGAGTGCCAACGCCCAAGTACCAGAGAACCCTTCCCAATGCGCCAGAGACCGTCAAGAATACGAGAACAGTGTTCCTCTTCCAGAAATACAAATACTATCCACCCATTTGACAACAGGCTGACAGTGGGAATATAATCAAAGAGTGGCTTCCAATGCTCCGAAGCCCACTCCACCCAGGCGGCCTTACTCATCCTACAATATTCAAGTCTCCCAACGAGCGCACGGGAGCAGAGAGAAGAGACACACTGCATGAAGATGTCATGACCCAACACATAGCGAAAGCGACCTTCCAAAGCCTTAATACATTTGGCACGTCTCTTACAACGGAAGCGAGGTGGAGCAGCCAACTCAGCCATGAGGAAAAGACCCACAAAGTCAACACAAAAGGTGCTAGAAAGGATACCTAACCCTTGACCGTAGTCCCGGAGCCAGGATAATCATAGCCCCCCAAACAGAATCACTAAGTAACCAGGAGGAAAGTCAGAAGAAAGGAGCCCCAGACCTGGACAGAAAAGCAAACCCGATAACACAGAACACAAAACCCCCAGAACCTACACAGATGTGACGAAGTCAGCCCACAAGCGAGTCACCTCTGCAGAGCCCAAGGGAGCCACAGAATAGCAACAGTCCGGAAAAAGGGTTAAGCACGAGGGACTAGAGGAACGGGAGAGATGAACCCCAAGAGAAACCCCACGAATGGAGCCACAAGCCCCCGAAACCGACAAAAGAAAACCCAAGTCAACCCACAAAAAACTGCGAAGAATAAGGGAGAAACCCTAACCCATCAGAAGGGTTAGCAAAAGTCAACACCAGTCCGAGAGGCCAGCAGAAGAAGGGAAGGGAAGAGTCCCAACTACAGATAGAAATAGCGGAATCCCAAAGAAGAATAGTGCGAGAGGGCCGTGTACCAGGGGATACACAGAAGTGAAGTCAGTGTGAATCCCGAACCCCGGAAAACGAAAGTGACAGACCAAAGTCAACCCAGTACATGCCGGAGGTGACAGAAGACAAATATACTAATATTACGACGGAAAACCCATGCAGGGATGGCGAAACAGAAATACCCCCAGTGTAGCCAAGACAGAGCGAATCCTTCCCACTTATTTTTATTCTTGGTTGGTACTAGTCCCCCAGTGAAGGGGAGGGACTCCAAGAAGGGCTGCCAACTGGAAATGACCACCCTGCAAGTCCAAACCCCAGCCAAGAAACCGCACAGTACACAGGTTTGAAAATAAAATCCCACCCCACAATACAATGGAAAGGTGTGCAGGCCCAGGTGCCCAAGAACCCCGCAGAGGCTTACAGGAGAACGGGAGACAACCGCCATGGAAAGACCAGTGCACCAGTACTGCATCCAAGCTGCGCCATCATCAAAACCCTTTTGAAGAAGATTGTACGACCTACCCACAGTTCATTATGTGGGAAAGGGCCTAGTGCCTTGTTAAGGGTTTACGTATTTATTTGCATACTGTTCTAATGATTGTGTTTTGACCTCGGTGTATAATGTACATAGAGAATACATGACTGGAGTGTATAAACTGTAAGTTCGTGCTAATCCAAAGCAATGTCATCAGTTTTCTAAGTTGATGCTAATCCAAAGCAATGTCATCAGTTTTCTAAGTTGAGTAAAGAGCATACAATAAACTGAAGTTACTAATTGACACCAAAATTGGAACCAATGCTAATGATCTAAATTTCGTGCTGCTACGAATAACAGGTGCTTTCATATTTGATGTCCGCGGCTACCTCTCCTATTTAAGATAGCGTTTTCCTAACCATTGCCATGCTGAGTATTGGATAACACTAATAAGTTGAAGGGTCCTGTCCCACTGCTGACCAACTAAAAATGAAGTTTGAAAGTATCTTCACAAGATCTGGTTCTGTATTGTTCCAAGATTGTTGACATATAGGACGAAATCAAATGCACGTGAAATGAAGATGAGGCCTAAAGCAGAAATCAGTAGAAATTTTGAAGGTGGAAATAAAACCCATTGTGAATAACTATCTAGTATCTTCTGATTATACAACAGATCCACTTCGCTTCATATGAGTTACCAGTTGCTAAAAGACTAGTTTAAATATAGACCTTATTAACCAAAGATTCAATCTGTACTTACATACAAATTATAGACTTAGACTTCACAGCGTCATCATTCCTTCTCGGCCTCTGCCTCTAACTTGAAAGCGCATTTATAGAAAAAATGAATTCAGACCAAATATTTACGGTAATAAATGTGTACAGACATATTTCCATCGAAGCTGCTGCAGCAGCTAGGGGATTTCACACGATTTTCGGTAACATCTGACTCTATTAAGTGCTGCGGCTTATTTGACATCACTTTTCATTACATAGTTTATGTTTCCTTATACCATTCTATTTCAACCAACGAGCCGTCGAGCACAGCATGCCACTAGTAAAAACTCCATATATATTAGTTAACCAATATCCATATCATATGGTCAAGTATTTTAATATAGCTGCTCGAATTTTCTCCATGAATAACACCGCTTGTTCCTGCGACCAAAAGAAGTCATTTCCTGTGCATTAGACTTAATTCCTTGTACAATAACAATATGAACAAATCCTTTCAAAAGTTGTTTTCTAAATGCAATGCATAAACAATAATGTCCTGTGGACGACTCCCAAGGAGTAATAATTATTGTAACAAATATTCTTGGGATGATTCCAAAAGCAACTGCTTAGGTCTGAAAAAACTAAAGAATTCACCTGATTCGCAGCTTGCGCCGCTGCAATGTTTTCATCCAAAAGAGCAAGCAGAGACCTATCCAGCTCATTCTTTTCAACCATCTCCAACAACTAACATAAACAATGAGGATAGCGTAACGTAAAAATCTCATAGTTTGAACTTAAAATACAAAAACAACTTTAAAGCATACCGACCAAATAAGAGACGAATTGCAGAGAAGATAATACCGTGGCTTTCTTATCTTCTGATGCTAAGATCCTAGCAAGGCGATCCTTTGCCCCTATAAGGTCTACTGCCATTCTATCATATGCTTCTGCTTGAGAAAACATATACAAATATTTGTTAAATATAGACAATCATGTCAGTTTTGGGATCCATTTATGCTTTGTTTTTTAGCATTGGCAATTCAAGCAGATAAAATAGCAACGCAGTGCTTTTGAAGACATGTAAGTTTTACTCTCTAAAATTGTCTCCCTTTCTCTGTGTGTGCTAGTATACACCAGAAAAATATAACACTGACACACTAATTGCAGTTAGTTGTTTATTTGTTTGCAACTTTGCATAATTGGCAGGGAAATGTAAATCACTCACCTATCCCTTCAGTTAAGACCTTATGCAAGGCTTCTAGTTCAACTAGTCTGTCGTCCATTTCCTGCAGCATTGTAATAAATTCTTGTGGTTTTTTAACATCCTTCTAAAATACTAAATATCAAGTACTTTAAACAATTCTTGGGTTAAGAAGAAACCTTTGTTCGAGACAACGCAAATCGAAGGGTGGCCATTTCAGCTTGCAAATAATCTAAAAACTCCTGATTTAACCTGCAAAATGTAAATCAAAATATGTGTAAGAAAGTTAGCATATGAAACTAACCTAATGTCAGTTTGTTTGTCTTTTTCATTAAACATCAAAATAGAAAGAGCCATTCCTGGGATTCTACGAAGATATAAGAGGTTAAACATCAGCAAGCACCCAGACAAAATTGATATTGCTCATCAACCGCATAGAACAGTTAAAGGGTTGGATGTTGTAGCATACACAGCACTGCTACCTGGTTGGGATAGTCCAATTTACCGATACTGCATAGGAAAATTCACATAAACAGTCATATAAAATGACTCAAAGTGATTTATAGCAGCTTGGCACTATTTTAATTCCAATGGTATGCATGCAAAGACATACAAATTACAAACCATGAAATGTCTAACACATAAGATATATCGATGAGCTTATTACAACATTGCAATTCAATCGCACAAAAGCGAGAGAATATAATAGAGTAGAGCCAGCCCATGGCTTCAACACTTGTCTTTTAACAGTGATGACCTGTTAAACTGACCGCCAAGGGATAAATTTGCCACCGTGTCATATGCATATTAGTAACTCTTAAATCTCTTGCAATTTTACAGCCACAAAACCCTTGCGAGTCTACTACTTAGAACAAGAAACCTAAGTTATGGGGTCCACCATCCCCCTGCTTTCATATGGATCCATTCCTGGTGCAGTTACAATCCAGATCCATAGACAACCTGTACCTAGTATCGATCCATAAAATGGAACCTATAGAAGATGTGGCTGGAAGGGATTTGTGTTGTTTCCTTACAAAAGAGGAAAAAAAATTATATATATATATATATATATATGAACTAGCCTAGTGGGTTAGCTCAATTAATTTGAAGTGACTCTTTGAAGGAGAGCTGCCAATAGGTCACAGGTTCAAATCTGGGGTCCCTCTGGTGGTCAATCTACTTTCCATCTAGAAATTCTGGGGAAGAAGGGGGAGTTCTCTATGAGAAAAGTTTGACTGGCTTTACTACTGCCGATAGCCGTTAAGGCTGATCAAACTTGACTCTTTCCTTGGACAAAATATACATATATAAGAACTATAAAAACCATATAGCGCACTATATAAAAAATTAGTATAATATATTATGCGTACATGTTGTACTGTGTCTATACTCTATATTGGATAGAGTATACGGTTGTACATGAAGAAGTTCATGAAGTCTATGAAGAAGATCAAGAACCTCTTTTTGAAGATCTTGTTAAAGAGCATCCTCATGTTCCCATTGAAGCACATGTTAAAGATCTAGTTGATGCTTCTATTTGTTCTCCTCATGGTGATGAGGGTTTGGTAAGCTTTTCTCCTTCTCATATCTTTGAAGCCAAGCCATGGATGTGATGTTGATGATCCCATATGTAATTCATCTCATGAGTAATGTGTGGATTTTGAAGACCTTGGACAACAATTGTTAGGGGATATTTGCCATGATCATTTCCAGCCATGTACATATTCTCGTGATGCAGATTTGGGGCAGCCTTGTGTGCCATTTTCTAGGGAAGATTTGGGTCATCATTTCCATCTGTCTTCTACGGTGATTATTGCAGATTTTGAGCAGCAAGAGGAAGTTTCTTATGCAGGTTTGAGGCAGTCTTGTTTGCCCTCTCTTAGGGCGAATATGGGGCACTAGGGCACTTTTCCCAGCCATGTTCTCCTAAGATGAATACTGATTTTGATCATATTTTGGGGCAGCAAGAGGCTGCTATTTATGCAGGTTTTGGCAGTCATTTTCAACCCTCCTCTTTTGCTCAAGATTTCATGTTCAAGCATAAAGTTCATGACTTCTCTTCATTTTCATGCTTTGTTGGATCTAATATGGTGTTAAAGGAACCTAAGCTCTCTCCTTTTTTAGGTTTTTTGAGGTGATATGGCAGATTTTGATGGACATCCTCAAGATGATGATGTTTATACAAGCGCTATCCAATGTTGGATAGAGGAGACTTGTGGAAAGACTTGCCATGCTTGACAAAGTTTTGATGATATTGTACATGCTCATAATCTCATAGAGATTTCAGCATACTTACATATGATGATTGATGTTGCCTTGTTTTGGTCCATGACCAAGCACAAGGGAAGAGAATTTGGTATTGATGAGATGTTGAGGTGGCTTCATTGGATATTTAATTTTACCTAGCATGCTTTTGTTCATATGCTAAAATAGGTACGTAGAAGATGAATAAGCTCTTTTCATGAGCTTTAGAACTAAGAATAGATTTCATTATTGTATTGAAGGCTTCTTTTGTTACAAAGCCAAGCTTGATGTAATAAACATGTGAGGTTTGGGCTGTGAATTGAGCCATCCCACCACATGATTTCTCTTTCTTTCTTCCTCTCAAGCAAGCACAACTAGGATATTCTGAGGTTCTCATGCATTCTTCTTCAAAGATGAGCATGTGTATTGCAATTGGGGCTAGTTATTACCCCTCATATTGTATGAGGGTAATCCAGCAAATGATTGTGATGACTTATTCAGATTCTGAATCTCGACAAAGCATAATCTGTTGCACATGGGAACACCTTGGAATAATTATCATGTATCTCATAATGCTTCATTGCGGACATATGTATAGAGTTAGTTAGGGTCCATAGGGGTGATTAAATTGTTAAAATATTGTAAAGTATTATTAAATGGGATGTAAACCCCATTTTGGCCCCCTTTAGACCCTCAAATCAAGCCTAATGCACCTCCCAGGGATAATAGCCCCTGTTTTGTGGATTTTGGGGACAAATTTCTCTAATTTAAGGGATATTTGTCTTACTTTTAGATTCTACGGACAATTCCTTGATTTTGGGGCCTAGAATCCTTTTTTTATTGATTTTTTATCGAGAGTATGTGTTGAAATTTTACCTAGGAAGTGTGTGTCCATTCATTTGTGCCTTGGGGTAGACAAAGACACTTTAAATGTGGTCCCTAGCTTATGTTTATAAAGTCAGATTGACTTTATAATGACAAAGTCACTTTATAAATTAAAGTTGAGTTATAAACTTTATTTGTGACTTTAAAGAGATTAAGAAAAAGGTGGGTGTGCAAATAATGTCTCACATTAAATGTTTAAAAAGTTATTAAATGTCTTTTAATGACAAAAAGTGATATTTGATTTTGGCCCTAGATCTCATCTAAAGTTCTTTTAATCTTGGCCATTGATTTTGAGATGGTGGTTGCTCAAATAAAAAGGCTTGGGAAAGGCATGAGAGAATTCATTGTTCATTTTCACAAAAGAGCTTTTTGAGAAAGAAGAAGAGCAAGAGAAGAAGACAAGGGTTTGAAGAGATTTCATTCCAGAGACAAAGAAAGAGGTGTTGTCGCCTTTCACACACCTAGGAGGAGGACGTGGCAGAAATCTTCAAGCCACTTGGTGTGTCCTTGGGGGCAAGTCTCGAGTCAAGGTTGTCACCTTGTTCTTGACTCCTCTGTTTAGGCCAACTCCTAACGAAGCCAAGGGACGTAGACCCTAAAGTGTTACTAAGGTTGATTAGGCTTTAGTGGTGAAGGATTTGGATGAGTAAGTTTTTTAGGAGTTTTTTTAATCAATAATGGAAAACAAGAGATTTGTATGATAAACAGATTACAGAAGCATAAATAGCAAAAGGAATTATAAAATTACTCAACTCATAAATCATGCAGATAGACATAAAAAACCAGTGCCAAATTAAAAATGGAGTCGTAAAAAGGTGCATGCTAAAAAATGTTGAAGTAGATGTTTTGCAATTGTCTCTTGGTAAATTTTAAGTTAATGTGGAAAATGAGTGAATTAACTTAGGGGGAAGGGGACTCCAAATATACCCGAAGGTATGGGGAGTATGTCCAAAACCCTTATCCGATGCGGCTCCCCGCAAAGAATATGTGGGCTAGTTGGAGTTTCGGAGACATGTTCAACACTACACCAACAAGGGTGTATCCTAACGGTGTCTCAAAGTCATTACCCAATTGTTCCCACTTCCTTTGTGGATTTTTCCACCGCAACAGATGAAATCGAGGCGTTGAATTTTCGTCTAGGGAGGTTAATTTAAATGTGAAAACTAATTAATCTAGTCACCCACGTTGCTTTTGATGCATCCAACTGTTCGGACGAACCGCAGCGATGCAGAGCATACACAACTGAGTCTAAACAATTTTAAGGATTTTATGATTGGTTTTGTTTGTTAAAAAAGGAAAAAAGTGACCTCCAAGAATCTCTTTCGGTTCAAGTGAACCTCAATCAGAAAAGCAAGGAAGGGTAGATTTTATTATATTTTAAGGTGAAATAAACTAAAAATGCAAAAAAAATAAAGCAAGTTATCTAATTAATCCTACCACGGATCTCTTTCTCCTTTCGAGTGACTTGAGAAGTCATGGGGTAAGTAGTAGTAGTATTACTTTGATAAATGAAATATGAAATAAATGATCAAACTTGTAGGCTTGCAGCATCTAACAAAGTAAACTACACTGTAAATAAATAAGAAAAACTAAACTAAAGTAAAGAACGAAAAAACGAAAAAAGTGCAAAAATAGAACACCGACGTGGACCCCCCAGGGGGGATGGGGAGTGGGATCGAAAGAGCCTACTCGAGATATCTTTTATTATGCTCGATTACAATGCTTGTTTGGAAAATGCCACTTGGTTCTTATAGAAGACGAACCCAAGGGCTTACAAAACTATCAAAAAGTGAAAACAGAAGAAGGAGACACTCTTGGGGAGCTCCGGATGGACCAAAAGTCAGTTTTTGGGCAACACCTCCTCCTCTTTTTGGATGGACCTGCTAAAAACCAGCAAGCTTTATTAATAAAAGTGCCCAAAAACAATTTGGAAGTGTCTTTGGACAATGCAAAAAAAATTGTAAAATTTTCTAAGTTAAAACCAGTGATACCGAACATGCCCATATAGGGCAGTGTGTCCCATGTCCATGTGTCCGACACAGACACACTGACAAAGCGTGTCGGACACATCTCTCCAGCGTGTCCCGATTTTAGACATGCGTGTCCCGCTCCTTTCAGGACATGTCCTAAACATAGGACACGCTTTTTGCTGAAGGGATGCCCGAGACCACTTTAAACCCGAATTTTGATTTATTTTTTGTCATTTGCAATTGTGGAGAGAGCTCTAAGAAGTGTTTTTTGTGCAAGTGAAGAAGATTTGAAGGCTTTGTAAATGTGTAATACTAATTACTAATGTTA
Source organism: Pseudotsuga menziesii (assembly GCA_001517045.1). Classification (NCBI taxonomy): domain Eukaryota; kingdom Viridiplantae; phylum Streptophyta; class Pinopsida; order Pinales; family Pinaceae; genus Pseudotsuga; species Pseudotsuga menziesii. The sequence continues at coordinate 89,219 of LPNX011118152.1, forward strand.
AATGTGCATTGACTTTGATTTCTATTGAATATTTGTAAAAAATTGGATCTATATGTCTATATTTTTAATATATATAATTTTTAAAATATATATATAATGTGTCCTGCGTGTCCTGATTTCGGGGGTCACCGTGTCCATGTCGGACACTCAAATCCCCGTGCCCTCGTGTCAGGTAACTTAGGTTAAAACCATATTAGAAAAATGTGAAAATTAACCAAGGAAATGCGAAAATTAACCAAAATCCCAAGCTTTCCTTGGGATCTTGGATTGCTTTTTGGGCAGCCAACAATGGTTAGCACTTTATAGCAAAATTTGACTTTAAGCTTCAAAAAGAAAGACTATTTTATGCAAGCTATAAATTTTACTTAAAATGCTTTGCAAAAATTAAATCTTCTTATGCCAGATCTATGCTGAATGAAGGTGAAAACTGAAATGCTTGCTAGATATGAGCTATTTGAATCTTGAGAACTAGATCTAAGTGCAAAATTTGTATTTTAATGTATAGATTTAAGTAGACAAGATTCGTAACAAAGGAGAGTATTGATTTTAAACAAGAAAAAGGGGAGAGCAAGAGTATGTTGCCGCGAGGGTTTCACTTTGAAAACTTCGTGGTGAGATGTCGAGGGGCTATGTCTTTCATATTTGTTTGAAGTGGGGTGGAGTCAAACTAGATCCACACCTCTTCAACGCTAGGAATCCTGAAACTCAACCAAACACTTGCAATACCCGTGAGATCTTGAAAGCATATACAAAAAGAAGCTAATAACACATGTAAATAAGCTTTATTAAAATGCAATATTTGACCTCTAAACATACATGATAATATAGAAACTAAAGTAAACTTACTTTCAATTTCTATTACTACCGATTCTGAGAAATCTTCATAAGCAAGATCTATACTAAGAATAATGCAAGAAAATTGGACAAATACACAGTTTACCTCAATAACACATGACAATCTTGACCCACACAAAATAGCACACCACCATTAGCCTCCAAAGCTTCTCTTTATTCCAAGCAAAAAAACATAACATATTACAACAGCATGCGCTCTCTTACTCTAAACCCAACTACTTTGTGAGAGAGGCAGGGGCTTTAGTTATAGCCAGAGCAGGCCCCTGGGGGGCACCACCAACACTAGGGATAAACCTGGAGTGTATCTGAGTTGAACTAAGCTAGACTGGGTTGAACTAAAAAGGTGATTGACACCTCTCTCACCAAACTCTACCAACCATTTATTAGCTTCCAACACATCAATCCCCTCACCAACATACTTGTCAATCAATCCACATTGGATTCCTCCCCTTACGCGTGAGCTTCCAACCGTTGGTAGAAGTGGGTGATGTCATCCCAATGATATGCGCTAGCATTTAATAGGAATAGACCAAGGTTCAAACTTAATGTTTAATTTATACCGAAGCTTTAAACTTTGAATGGGGTGGACCCCTCCTTCCCACCTTATGCGAGTCTTATTGACATGAAGAGATATAACCCATGTTGCTTCTAAAGATACAACTTGATTTACACACTTTTATTTTGGCCATTTTGTCCAATTTCGCCCTATGGGGAACGTCCTCCCTAAGAGAGCCAAAAAAATAATCCAAAACATCAAACTAACTAAAACTTCTGCAAATATGTCTGGAGAGTCATAATAAATCATCCAGAGAAATTTCCTTACCATTTCCTTGACCACACAAGCCAAATCGATTTCTTCAGTGATTTCCTAGTTCATGTTTTAGTGGTACATCCTCTGAAAATAATAATAATCATCATAACTTCGTTCAGGATGAGAACTGGGGAAAACTGACTCCATAGAAGTGTCTAGAGACATAGTAGAATGATATAAGTGACTACTCATACTCCGTGGAACACTGTGGCGTCGTAGGAGAACCATAATAACCGCAATCTATAATAAAAAATATTATTAGACCAATAATAAAGTGATAATAATCACTAATCATGAAATATGGGGCCAAACTCTGAAAACTAAAACTGCAGTATTGGTCCTAGGCATGTCTGGAGCAAATATAAGCACTGTCAAATTTTTATCCACTGCCTTGGAAACCGTGTTTGACTTGGTCAACTAGGTTGACCAAGTCAAAATACCCAAACTAAAAGTGAGATACTGAACTGAGTTGGACCTACATGCATCCAAGCGCTGCTCCAAGATGTATATTAAAACCCAACTTAAATTAAGCCATTCAGAATCATGGTGACAATAATAAATAATAATAACAATCAATAAGATATACGTGTGTCTTTGAGTAATCATTGAATCCTCTAGAAGTATTTTGTATATGTCATGCTTACAAAGTTTAAACAATTTTCTAGTGCAAGGTGAAGGTGGAAAACAAGGCTAAGGTAAAAGAGAAATGACTTATAGTTGATTTTGACCATACGATCTCTTCGAATGATGATAAGTACACACAACCACAATGACATATGCACGATAGATAAACAATAGGGAATGGTGATGTCTCACAAGCAACGTTACTAGAACCGGACCGAAACCGGCAAAACCGGCTGGTCAACCCAGTTCCGATGGGTTTTCGGTCCGAACCAGACCCTCGAACTGTTTTGGGCCGGTTCGATACCGAACCGTCCGGGTTGGTTCACGAACTGCGCGGTTCGGTATCGAACCGGTCCAAAACCGGTTTTCTCAGAAAACCGGTCGGTCCATACAAAGGCTCAAACAAATGATTTTTTTTATTTTTAGAATGTTGGCTGGGGGGATGTATCTGGACACCCTAAAGACACCTCATGAACCTGTAAAAAGACCCCCACCCCCTCTCTTTCACTCACATTACTCATCCGAGTGTTTTCGAGTATGTGGTTGAGTGTCTTTGGATCTTTGAAGTTTGATTGTGTTGATTGTTAAGGGTCTTAGAGTTGGTTCCTAGGCTGATTAGGAGAGGAGATTGAAGGAGTATTTTGGAGAATTTGTGGGTTGAATCTCTTTGGAGACATTTGCATCAGATTTGGAGCATATTTGGAGGCGCTCTTCAAGGTATGTAAAAAGGCTCTAAATGTGCACTGTATTCATTTAATTTTGTATTGAATAGTCTCTTTAGACTTTGATAGCGTTGTTTTTTTTTCACGGAATTTAAAAAAATAAGGTTTTAATTTGCAGATTTATATTGCTTGCCATGGCTCCGAAAGATAGAAAAGATGTTGCATGGATACATTGTCAATTAGTTGAGGGAAAAATTGTGTGTAACTATTGCCAGAAGGAGGTTGGGGGGGGAGGTATAAATAGGTTGAAACAACACTTAGCTGGTACAAGGGGGAATGCAAGACCATGCCTCAAAGTCCCTGATGACTTGAGAGATGAAATGCTTGGTTTTCTTGAATCTTACCAAGCTGAAAAATCCAAAAACAAGAGGGTCCAAAGAGAGATAGGGAGAAGTTGTAGCTCTGATTTTCTTGAGAGAAACCCTAGTTTTGAAGAATCCTCTAGTTTTCCCAACCCTTCCCATGATCCTTATACCATTCCTAAGGAAGAAAATGTTGCAGTTGGTGGTGTTGGGAGTAGTACATCCCAATTTAAAAAACCCTGTGGTAGCCTTGAGTCTTTCTTTCAACCCCGCACTACCCCTGGTGCTCAACCCACCATCGATGCCAAATGGAAGAAGGCGGAAAAGGAGGCTGCTTGGGAATGCATTGTTGGATGGTGGTATGATGTAGACATACCTTTCAATGCTTCAAGGTCGATATATTATCAACCTATGTTGGATGCTATAGCTTCATGTGGTCCAGGCTTCAAGGGCCTTGGCTATGAGGATATTAAGGGGCCACTTTTGAAAATTGAAGTGGAAAGGGTACAAGAATACCTCATAGAGTTCAAAAACTCATGGACTAAAACAAGGTGCACAATCATGTCTGATGGATGGACTGATGCAAGAGGTCGCACCATTCTTAACTTCCTAGTTGCTTTCCCAAAAGGGACTATGTTCCTTAGATCAGTGGATGCATCTGATCAAGTGAAGGATGCACATTTACTATTTTGTCTTTTGTATGACGTAGTTGAGGAGGTGGGGGTTGAAAACGTAGTGCAGGTTATCACAGACAATGCCTCCAAGTATGTTGCAGTTGGAAAGTTGTTAGAGGACAAACATCCCACCATTTGGTGGACTCCATGTACAGCCCATTGTTTGGACCTCATGCTTGACGATATTGGGAAAATTGAGTGGGTAAGAAAGTGTGTGGAACAAGCAAAATCTATCACAAGATACATTTACAACCACTCATGGGTTTTGACCCTTATGAGAAAATGCACTGGTGGAAAAGATCTTGTCAGGCCAGCTATCACAAGATTTGCAACAAATTTCCTTACATTGCAATCCTTGATTGAGCAAAAGGCCAACTTGAGGAAGATGTTCTCTTGTTATGAGTGGAATGCATCTCAATGGAGCAAGAAGGCTGATGGAAAAGACATTGTTGATAAAGTCTATGAGAAAGCATTTTGGAAAAAGGATGAGAAGATCGTACTTTTTAGCCAGCCTCTTGTGAAAGTCCTGAGAATGGTGGATGGTGATAAAGCAACAATGGGGTTTATTTATGAGGCTATGGATCAAGCCAAGGAGGCAATAAAGAAAGCATATGAGAGAAAAAGACAAAAATATCTTCCTATGTGGAAAATAATTGATGAACGATGGAACAGACAACTTCATCGGCCTTTACATGCTGCAGGCTATTACTTGAATCCAAGGTAACTAATTTCAAAGTTTTTAAGTTATATTACTAAATTTTAATTGCAAAAGTTTATCCTGTATTTAATGTGAACATCTTTTTTGTCTTGAATCTTCTGAAGGTACCATTACACAAAAGATTTTGAAGCAAATGGGGAGGTAAAAGAAGGATTATATAAATGCATTGAGTGCATGGTCTCTGATCCCAATAAACAAAATGAAATACACGACAAGCTCTTGCATTTCAATGAGATTCTTGGTATCTTCGGCCTGGCTACAGCCGTATGAGGTAGATCAAAAGATCCTCCAGGTAATTAATTACAAAGTAAATTTTAATTCATTGGATTTTTTTTCGAGTTTGTGCTTAAATTCATTTGCTAATTTTTATTTGTCTTTACATTCAGCATATTGGTGGTAGCAATTTGGCAGCCAGTGCGATGATTTGCAAAAGTTTGCAATTCGAATATTGAGCCAAACATGCAGTGCTTCTGGTTGTGAACGCAATTGGAGTGTTTTTGAGCGTATACACACCAAGAAGCGCAACCGTTTAGAGCAAAAACGGTTGAATGATATGGTATTTGTTCAATACAACCTTAGGTTAAAGCGCAACCAATTGCAGAATAAGACTCCTTAATCGTGTTCCATTTTCTTAGATGATGGTGATGCATCACCAGATTGGGTTGTGGAGAGTCAACCAACAGCATTTGACAATGAAGACCTCTCATGGATGGATTTGGACCTACTTCCACAACAACAGGATGTGGGAGTTGATGTTGGACATGTGCCTTCTGGACCACGGGAGTCAAGTCAGGTGGCAAGCTCAGGCACCCCATATTGAGGATCAGGATGTAGATGATGGCTCAAAGTCCGAGTCTGAGGCCTCTGATGAGTCTGATCCTGAGGATTCAGACGATTCTGATGATTAGATTGTTTAGTCTTTGACTCTAGTCTTTTGTATAAGCCATTTAGAGCCTTTTTGTTGATGTATTTTGATGCATACATGGATTGCACACGATGCTAAGTGCTATTTTGGTTCTTTGAACTCTTATATGCTATATACATGAGAAACTTTGCATGTTTTGTGTATAATGGTTTGAACTCACATGGATGCACATGAATTTTTTTTTTTTAATTGAATATTTTATGTATTTTTGGTGGACCGGTTTTATGATCCGGAGTTTTACCCAGTTTTTTACCGGTTCCGATCCGGTTCCGGTTCTGAGGGTCGACCGGTTCGTCCACCGGTTCGGTTTTTGTAACCTTGCTCACAAGTGGATGGGTTGATCTGAAAAAAGTCCATTCAACTTTAACAACATGTCTACAACTCACATCCAAGCTAACAATCAAGCTCCGTGAGGATCTTTTCTAGGACCCTTGCGTTGAGTACACAAGAAACTGTAGTGAAGAGATCCTAGAGGACACTTAGAATTAGTTGTCCCTTACTCCATCTCACATCAAAACCCGTAGGCTCCGTGAGGAATTAATCAATACATTTTAATAAGATGGCCAACACTCTTTAGATTTTGCATTTATTTATCCACTACTTTATTTGGGCCTTTCACAATTTCATTTCATAGCCCTTTTTGAGTTGTGTTTAAAGACACCGTTTGCAACTTTATTTGCGGGCTTGCATTTCTCAGTGTATAGCATATAACACATAATGCATGTAATGATGGTAGACATATTACTTCAAGTTTTAGCTGACACTCTTCAAGCAACTAGAGGGGAATATCCACAGCCAAGACCAAACATCGATTGCAACCGACCAGAGAGGTCAAGGCTTCAAAACCAAACTCGCCTAAACTCAGTAACCAACACCAGCAGTTCTCCTAGCCCAGAAAGATCAAGTCTTTGGCAAATTTTGTTGCACAACTAAGAGCCGAGACACAAAACAACATGGGATTTATCATGCATATGGGTCAAAGTGGGGAAGATGATCTTCAATCTCATATGTCTCAGTCGATCATATGCATCCAAGAACTGCTCCAAGATGTATATTAAAACCCAACTTAAATTATGCCATTCAAAATCATGGTGACAATAATAAATAATAATAACAATCAATAAGATATACTTGTGTGTTTGAGTAATCATTGAATCCTCTGGAAGTATCTTGTATATGCCATGCTTACAAAGTTTAAACAATTTGCTAGTGCTAGGTGAAGATGAGAAACAAGGCTAAGGTAAAAGGGAAATGACTTATAGTTGATTTTGACCATACGATCTCTTTGAATGATAACAAGTACACACAATCACAATGACATATGCACAACAGATAAACAATAGGGAATGGTGGTGTCTCACAAGTGGATGAGTTGATCTGAAAAGAGTCCATTCAACTTTAACATGTCTACAACTCACATCCAAGCTAATAATCAAGCTCCGTGTAATATCCCAAATCTTGATATTTTCTATTTCTATGCAATTTTACTGAAATAGTCGGGCATACAAACTGCCATGCAAAATTTCCCTATTTTATAGCTGAAATTAGGGTTAGGGTTTGCAATTTTGCAGGATAGAATGAACATTTACCACTGATAAGCCGGCTGAAAATGCTCCAGAGAGAATACGCATGCAAGATGAGCTGAGCTAATGAAGAAATGACTTGGTTTTCTGCTGCAATACCCTGATTGGCTAAATCAAACAAGTGTGACGTTTTTGTTGAAGGGATGGTCAGTTTCAGCTGGAAATAAGTCGGAAGGAAGGTGTGCCCGTGCCGGAGAGGATGACTAGAGCATGCAAGAGTTTTGACCTCTCCAGATGCCCTAGCAAATTGATCTCCCAGTCTGCTGCTCATGCCCCCACAACCCTGTAAACTGCTGCTAGCTGCCCCGGATGGACAATCTGATAGCTGATAATCACCCAATGCAGTAGAGTGATCATATCAGTGAGGATGCGGGCTGCATGCGGAAGAAATATGGTGATCCAGAGTCCTGGTGAATGACTTAGGGTTTCCCAGCTAAATGCCCCCAGCTGTATGGATGAATTTGCAATAACCTTCAAACTCATACTGGAATACTGGATAATGATGAATGCAATAGATACGGTGACAAACCTGGATGGTTTATCCTGAAGGAGACTAGGGCAGATGTCTCACTACCGAAATCCCGTTAACTGAAGACGCCGTCTCCAACCCCAACTGCTGTGGTCGCACGTTGTGCTGCTTCTCAAGAGCCTCCAAAATAATAATAATCCAAAAGTAAAGTCTCCATTCACTTTATCTTTCTTTTATAGCTTTCAACTGCGAAAACCCTAACTTTTGACCTAATTAAGTCACTTTAACTTCTAATTTGCAGTTGGCTTGCATGCATGCGCATGGAGACTTAATTGGGTGCATGCATCATTAAATAATGCTTAGATGCCATGCATGTCACTTTTAGGGTTTGCATGCATCTCACTTGTAGGGTTTGCATGCATCTCATTTTTAGGGTTTGCATGCATGTCACTTTTGAGAACATTACACTCCGTGAGGATCTTTTCTAGGACCCTTGCGTTGAGTACACAAGAAACTGTAGTGAAGAGATCCTAGGGAACACTTAGAATTAGCTATCCCTTACTCCATCTCACATCAAAACCCACAGGCTCCGTGAGGAATTAATAATAAGATGGCCATCAGTCTTTATATTTTGCATTTATTTATCCACTGTTTTATTTGGGCCTTTCACAATTTGATTTCATAGCCATTTTTTAGTTGTGTCTAAAGACACAGTTTGCAACTTTATTTGGGGGCTTGCATTTGTCAATATATAGCATATAACACATAATGCATGTAATGATGGTAGACATATTGCTTCAAGTTTTAGCTGACACTATTCATGCAACTAGAGGGGAATATCCATAGTCAGGACCAAACATTGGGGGCAACCGGCCCGAGAGGTCAAGGCTTCAAAACCCAGCTCGCATAAACTGAGGAACCAAGACCAGCAGGTTCTCCTAGCCCAGAAGTATCAAGGCTTCGACAAGTTTTGTTGCACAACTCAAAGTCGAGACACAAAACAACATGGGATCCATCATGCATAGGAGTCAAAGTGGGGAAGAAGATCTTCAATCTCATATGTCGCAGTCGATCATAAGTCATGGGAAGAAAACCAACTATGGATGAACTGTATGGATGGGGACAAGCGATTTATGGAACCAACAAAGCATTAAGGTTTCAAAATTGTGTAAAGCATGGCATAAACAATAGTCATCAACATTAGACTCTTTAATCATTCGCAACACAGTTTTAAGCATTAGTACAAATGTAATATAAGCACAGGTCACCATGATCATCCTAACTAGAACCAGAAATCTCGCAAGCAAGTTTTGAAGGGTGAAGATTTGGAATCTCCAGAAACCAAGTGGACCAACCAACTCGCCTCAGTCAAGCGCATCTCCTAGTAAGGTCAGCGTTTCATTTTGAGAAATTTCAATTTTTAGTAACCTCTTGGATAAGATGGCCCTAAGCACTAAGCTTGAGGGCAAGCTAGAAGGCATAGAAAACTTTCAAGTATGGAAGTATAGGATTGGTCTCATTCTTAGAGAGAATGATCTTGACAAATACATCAAAGATGAAGTTGTAGAACCGGAAGAAGATGAAGCTAAGGAGAAGCACCAGAATCAAGGCAATGAGGATCATTGTTGATTCTATCAAAGATCACCTGATCCCTTAAGTGTCATCTAAAGAGACCAAAGCAAATGTATGATGCCCTTTCCAGAATGTATGAGGGAAATAACATCAACAGAAAGATGAATTTGAGAGCTCAACTGAAGGGTACCAAGATGAGTAAAGGAGAATCCATTCAAGATTACTTCACAAGGGTCTCCCAATTCAAGGAACAACTAGAGAGATGTGCCCTCACCAAAGTATTACATGATCATTCACTTGAAGCCACATAACCCACACGTAAGGAGCTCATGAGGGATGGCGCACTCTAAAATTGAAGTGATTCATTAACCACCAAAACTTACTCAAACATGACGCCTTTGATTTGGGATGAGGTCCCCCACTATTGGAGACAAGATTTCTGCCTAATCCTGTCATGTTTAAACATGTTTCCCTCACTTTTTAACTTTTGACGTTTTGTCAATTTGTGTCTTTTTTAACATTTTTTGATGTTTTGATGCCTCTTTAAGAAAAAAACGCTCCAAATGATAATTTAATGACCTGAAACATAGGAAAAGTGGGTTCTAAGGTAAAAGAGGACGCTCTAAGTGTGAAAACGAGCATCTCCACGCCAAATTCCACCTCCAAAACATACTTTTATTACAATTTAAAGTTTCCCATTTAAACCGTTAAAAAATGGCCTAAGTTTATGGGAAATTTTATTTTTCTTGGAAGTTAAAAAAATCCTAAGGTGACCGAGTACATGTTCATAATGACTCAAAACAATGTCTAGCATGCTTATATACATTGACAGATGATGTTTAAAATCCTCCTAAGGCCTAACCACTAAGATGACTATTCCAGCTTTTGAGGAGCGGTGAAAAACTCAAAAATTATACATCGTTTATTCAACATTGAATAATTAACAAGGGAAAAAACACCTTGGAATAATCGGATTGACGTCTAAGTTTTAGGAATCCAAGTCCTTTACAAAAAGTTTGCCATGCTAGAACATTTATTACAATATTCCCAAGGGGTATGACCATGTAATTATCAAAAAGAGGGCCAAAAAATGGCCCTGATGAACCATGTAACTTCTGAGCATTGATAATGAACAAGGTACTTGTTTACAACTTCAACAGCTCACTGGAAATCCACTAAGTACAATTTTAATGGATAACATCTGGCACCAACTGCGGGACATGTGCTCAATCTAGTCTTTAGGCAAGGAGAGCATACCAAAACACCAAAATCTCTAGTTTCTATTATCTGTAAAAACATCTCAACTTTGACAAAAGAAACCTTTAGGAGCACAAGTTTTATGAAAAGAGCCAATGATCCAAAAGTCGCTTTATTGAAAGGAACACAAAACTAACTAATGAAAAAGAGTATTATTCCTAAGTACAGAAAAGAAATGCATAAAGTAAATGCTAACTTACAAGAGCTTATTTTCCTACTCTAAGCATGACAAAATAAACTTTTAAGTAAAATCAAATATCCAATTTAACCACCTAAGCATTTTATTAATATAAAACAAAATTCCTTATCTTTGGTTACCAACTAAAGCAAGAACATTTTATTCAAAAAATGCAAACCTGCGTGATGATCCAGAATGGGCGGGCTGGATGGAAAGTCATAGGCATGAATATGTCATCAAACTTCTTCCCATAATGGTAAGTACTCGCACAAGATGCTTCTATCCATGACTGGATAGAACTAATATACAAATCGGCATGATGAGGTAGATCAACTACACCATTATACTGATCATCAAGGCTTATCAAATGATAACTCATTGTATAAGCCCCAAGTTGCTCCAAATCATGAGGAACCTCTGTATATAAAGATGATAGCCGAAACTGGTCTTCTACTAACTACATCATATCTAACCCTTCATTGTACTATTTCTCTAAATCTTCTTTACCGATACTGATATTTGATTGTGAGTGAAATGGCTCAAAATGATCATGTGGACAAACTACATGCTGTTCCTCCACACAAATATTTTCCAAGGCCTCAAGATCCATGCTCTCTTCTCTAAAAACCTCATAGATAGGATCTTCAATAAAACTATCAAGAGATTCCATACTCCCTCCATTAGATATGTCATAGACAGGATTATCAATAAAACCATCAAAAGTTTCTTGTTCATTGTTTTCCTCCTCATACATGCCATAGATTGAATTTTCCATGGATGTACAAGAATCCTCATCAACATATTCATCTACATCACTTACATAATGTTTTAGGCTATACTTATCCTCTTCATAATCATCTTCTTCAGATAAAAAAGTCACAAAGAAAGTAAACCTTCCAAACTATTATCATTATGCTCATTACAAATTTCATCATAAGTTTCATTATAAGCTTCTGCAACGGTTTCTTCTTGAGATAGATATGGAGTATAAGTGTGATCATCATCACTGAAATAATTATGAGATTCCCCAATCTGCAATATTATCTGTTGATGTGACATGAAGAGGATCTTCAACAATATCTTCAATGAATGGATCTTCATGCACAAACTCAATGGGATCACCATAGATTTTTGAAAATTGAGTGTTGTTTGCCATGTTGATACTAGGTAGCTTAAGATCTTCCACATGATATTATTTCCACAAAAAGAAGTAACCCAAATTAATCTTAATGAATAATTCAATATCATTTTCATCATAATTCCACTGCCTCAAAAATATCTCAAAAAAATTAGCAAGGGAAGTAATAGATTTATCAGGAAGGCCCTCATAAAACCAACACGAGACAATCCCCTGCAAAGAATGGGAAAAGATCAGCATCATATGATCATCATGACATATGTTGAATTCACTCATCCGTGAAAGAATAATCATAACGTGGAATCTTGCTAAGTAATTATTATCATGCCCCCAAAAGACTAAAAGGGGGATAATATGTCTATTCACCATCGACACAATTTGAAAAGCCAAAGATCTTAAAGACAAAAATGGGAGGATGTGCACAGGAAATACGAGCAGCAGTTTCCATATTTTTAATATCCATATCAAGAATCAATGATCATGGGGAAAGTCTGGAACTGAAAGAGTGGATCTATCAAATAATGAGCTTTACACTTTACTGTTGCATGGGCTCATCTACACACAATCAATCTCAACAATTTTTATGAGAAACAAGGGTTTTATCCCTTTAATGGAGTCGCCAGGTGAAAAGAAAAATATGCATCATAAATCTTTCACAAAAACTTCTTTTTTTGGCTTTTCTTTGTAAAAAAAGGAAAAAGGTTAGTGGAGTTGTTAGACAAAAAAAATTAAAAATCTATTCTAATCATTCACTAAAGAAAGCAAAAACAAAAAAGAAAGAAAAAAAAGTCGGAACCCGAGAATAAAAAAATTTATCCCCAACAACGGCGCCAAAAGAATGTTGTCTCCTTACACACACCTGGGGGGAAGCACAGCGGAAATCTTCAAGTTGCTCGAGGTGTCCTTAGTGGCAAGTCTCGAGTCAGGTGTTGTCACCTGATCCTGACTCCTCCATTCAGACAAAACTCCTAAGGAAGCCAAGGGGGGTAGTCCCTATAAAAGAGTTTCTAAGGCTCTTATTTAGTTATTAGCTGTGGATGGGATTTTTTAGGAGTTTTTAAAGGATTTAAAAATGATACTAACAAAAGATATTGCAAATTTCAAATTGAACTCAACAGGATAAGAATATAGCATTCATCACAATATGACTGAAAGAAAATAATGATAATACCAGTGTATCCTCACTCGGCTCATACTTGCTGAGTATGACAAGTCTAGCTGAGTCACAAACGAACCAAGTACTCGCAGTAAACTCAGCTAGCAAACTCAAACTCGCCAATAACCGTCGAACTTACCAAAAATCGCCAATACTGTAACACCTCGGTTTTGACCCCAATTGCATTAAATTGTATATTTTGTAAATATCGCTATTAAATCATGGTGAGGAGCTAAAGGCCAATGCCCCACCATGGATTTAGTGTTTGTATGTATCGGCAGTTAAAATCGATACCTATGGTTATTGTGCTAGCTAGGCACATTATAGTTTGGACATCATGTAAATATGCAATTTAATAAAAATACTAGCTATGTCAATGCAACAAAGAGATGGGGACATGATTTCACAAGGAATAGGGAGGAAAAATATTCAAACCCTTGAGCCAATAGGGTAAAGCCAAATGTCAATGGGAGAACCCACAAAGTTGTCAACTACCCATTTTGTCTTTTGTGCCCAATCATTTATTTCTTCCAAAATTTGGTTGAGGTAGTTAATGCCTTGGAATGGGAAGAGTATGGCAGTCAAATTCAAATTGGGGCCAGCCATCATTTTCGAAAAACATGTTTTTGACTTATTGGACAAGTAAATGCTTGGAGATGCATGCCCATCCCATTATTCACCCACGTCCTTCATTTCCTCATGCAGCTGAAGCTTGTTGGCCTCTCTCCTTCACGTTTTTGTCTTCCTCACACAGTTGAATCTACCTGTGCGTTCCCCCTTCACGTTTTTTCTTCCTCACACAGTTGAAGCTACCTATGCGTTTCCCCTTCACGTTTTCTGCATTTCCTCATCTTGTCATGGCTGGGAAAGCCCGTTTTTGTATTGCTGAGTGAATGTGCAGTAGAGATCCACATTTTGGGTGTTTGGGGAGTTCGTTTTTGCCCCTGTAGTGCCTAAGAACATTTCTGAAATGAATTTCTCACCCTGGGTCGTTTTTCCCCATTTACCATTTTTCGATTTTGGTTTCAAGGACGTTTTTGTCCATACCCAGCACTTGTGTTTTGTTGTTCTGTAAATCCTTGCTTTAGTCTGAACCGCTAGGAGTGGAAGAGGGCAGAATTGGCTTGATAAACCTACTGAAGAGAGGAACCTCACAGAGAGATCAAGAGGGGTTGGTTATTCTTCTATGCACACCCTGAAGAGCACTGGAAGGGAAGGTATGGCCTGAGGGACTGTGTAGTAGAGAAGGGGATACTTCTTTGTGTTGGGTGTGTAGGTGTTGTGGAGGCCAAGCCAGATCTTGTGCAGGTGTCCATAGCTCTGTGGTTGAACTTACTAGCTTAGCAATTCAACCTTTCCACCTCCTTAGCAGCCTGATAAACCCAAATGTAGTTTTGGCTTGGCTTAATTTTGATATGTCTTTGGCTATGTGTGAGCCTGTTGTTGTTCCCTTATTCCTTGTGGGAATCATGCCCAACTCGGCGGTGGCAGTGGTGCTGAGAGATTGATGAGCACACTGGCCTATGTTGGGTGGATCGTTGCAACGACATAGTTGGTTGCGGGACAACTCTTTTTCAAGATAAGTATTTTCTTGTGTATTTAACTCCTGCAACTGTATTTGTTTTAATGAATTCTTATGAATATTATGAATGTGTTGAATAAATGTATTTTGCTTCCGCTGTATATTGCATTATGCATCTGTGTATGTTTTTATTTCCAATGCATATTTATTATTATGTTCATGGGGCTAGATCCTCGGTTGGATGATAGCAGCAGTGCAAGTCGCATCCTTTCAGAGGGGAGGGGACGTGACAAATACTCGTGAGTTTGTTGACAGTCCAAAAGAAATTTGCGTTTGCTGACTTACCGATCTTAGTTGACCCGCGATTGGAGTTTTGGAGGGAACCGTAAATGGAAGGGAGCCATTAAGAAGGCATCAATATCCTCTCTCACTCACCACGTCATTCTCATTGCCCCTGCCCTCTCCACTATCGGTGAATTCCTCGCTGCCCCCAATTGCTTCACTCCCACGACTGCTTCTCTATTGTTCTGCGCATGGGTTTCTGGATGGGTTTCTATGGTTTTTGCCTTTTGGAGTCAGCGACAAAGGCTTCACGTCGAGTTCAAGGTTCACTTCAACAGGCTTTGCTCCACAGGTTAGTTTTTTGTTTTTCTTTTACTTTTAGTTATGTTTTTAATGTTGTTTTTGAGGTTTTTAATGTTGTTTTTTGAGATTTTAAATGTTGTATTATTTTTTATATATTTTGATCCATCACAATACAGTCTTGTGGGCTATGCAGTCTGCCATCACAACCCACAGGCTTGTGATGGCTCAAAACATTAAAAAATAATACAACAATTAAAAAATAAAATAAAAAACATTAAAAATAGCATTAAAAACATATTATTTTTTATATGTTTTGAGTCTTAACTACTGAGCCATCACAAGCCTATGGGCTGTGATGGAAGCCTCCATAGGCCTGTGCAGGATGCCATCATAGCCCATAGGCCTCGCAAATTAATTTAATTTAGTTTTACATTCATTTAATTTTTTTTTTAACTTTTAAATTTATTTTTTTATAATTTTTTGTTTTGGCACCTGTGGAGGCTTCCATCACAACCCACAGGACTGTAGGATGCCCCCTGTGGCTGCCTACATGATTGTAGGTTGTGATGGTAGCCTCAACAGCCTGCCAAATATAAATTTAATTTAATTAAAAAATATCAGTTCATTTTAATTCAAATAAAATTCATTTTAATTCAAATAAAATTCATTTTAATTTATTATTTTTCCATTCTCAAATCCATGGCACCTAGGGGAAGACCTAAAAGGCCTCTTGATAAAGCATGGGAACATTGTATTCAGGTGGTCCTAGGGTAAGACAATCAAGTAAACTGCAATTACTGCCCAACAACTATGTATGGGGGCATAAATAGGTTAAAACACCACCTAGCTCGAGTTGTGTGCAAAAATGTCGTAGTTTGTGATGGTTGTCCTAAAGAAGTCATAGTGGAAATGCATGCTGCTTTGGAAAGTATCAAAGAACAAAATGCCAAAAGATCTAGGCTGAGGTTTGAAACTGCGGGGATTGGTAGATCTCCAATGGGGCCTCCAGGTAGTTGCTCATCAACTGTTGCACTAAGTCCAACTATCACCTCTCCTTTCTTCCTTCCTCGTACCTCCCCAGGGTCTCAACCAACCTTAGATAGCTTTAATGAAAGGAAAAGGAAGGAGGAAGATATGGCAGTGAGGAGGTTTTGGTACCATGACAGCCTCTCATTCAACCTTGCAAGGTCTCCTTTTTATCAGGCCATAATAAATGTTATTGCAGGCGCTAGCCCTAGATACAAAGGCCCCTCTTATAGTGCACTTAGGGGAAAAGATCTATATGAGGAGTTGCAATGTATCAAGGAACAGTTGGAGAGCATTAAAAGCTCATGGGAGTTTATAGGTTGCGCAGTCTTATCTGATGGGTGGACATATTAGAAGACTAGAACAATCATAAATTTTCTTGTGGCCTGCCCTAAAGGAACCATGTTCTTGAAATTCGTTGATGCATCTTCACATGTGAAAGATGCAAATCTCATATTTACATTGTTTGCAAAGGTTGTGGAAGAAGTGGGGGTATAACATGTTGTCCAAGTAATCACGAACAACGCTGCAAATTATGTGGCAACAGGTAAATTGCTTTGTGCAAAATACCCTACTATTGTCACACGGTTTACAACAAACTTTCTCTCCCTCCAAATCCTTCTTAATGAGTACCAAGCATTGAGACGAATGCATAGTAGCAAGGAATGGATTCATTATAAAGATAGCACAAAACCAAATGCAATGGCTATGAGTTTGTCTATCGGCAGAGATAGTTTATGGGAGGAAGTCACTGAGATTGTCAGCATGACAGAGCCACTTGTGAAAGTGTTTAGGATCATGGATGGTGATAAACCACCAATGGGATATGTTTATGAGGGGATGGACAAGGCCAAAGAGGCCATCAAGGCCTTCTATAGGGGGGATGAATCCAAATATCTCCCTATATGGGATATTATCGATTCCAGGTGGGGCAAGAAGCTACATTCACCATTACATGCAGCAGGGGCATATCTCAATCTGAGCATATTCTATAACAATGGGTCTAAAATTCAAAAAGATCCTGAGGTGATGAGAGGTGTGATGTTATGCATTGAGAGGATGTGCCCAAGTCAAGAGATTCAAGACCAAATCAATATGCAGCGATATATGTACAAGGAATCATCTAGCATGTTTGGATTTAGCTCAACACAAAGTCTCAAGGAGAAGAAAGTGCCATGTAAAATTCAATTACATAAATCATTAAATTTATTTCACTAGTTTTTTTTTCAAGTTTGACATTGCAAAACTTGTAATCTTTGTTTGATTGTTTTCTAGAACAGCCCATTGGTGGTTAAATTGTGGCATTGAGGCACCACAACTACAGGAATTCACCATCAGAATCATGAGTCAGCCTTGCAATGCTTCAGGTTGTGAACACAATTGGTCAGTATTTGAGCACATCCACACCAAAAAGCGCAACAAGTTGGAGCATAAGAGGTTGGAGAAGTTAGTCTACATATACAACAACCTTCAAATGCTCACAAAACAGTTGTAAGCAAAGGATTTGGATTTAATTTTATTGGATCAGATTGATTTAGTCTCTGATTGGGTAGTGGAGGATGAAGCTCCTGCTAATTTGAGTTGGCTTAATGAAGAGACCGAGGGTCGCTCTAGTGTACCATTTTTCAAAATGGAAACACCAAACACACCTACATCACAGTTGATTTTTCAGTCTAGTGATGTTGGCACTAGCTCTAGTAGGGCCTATACTAGGCATTCTACTACTCGGAGTCATGCATGACACTCGGCTTTGGACTTGGAGACACTATCTTTTTTTATTTTCAACTAGTTATATTTTGAGTTGTGTATTTGAAATTTTGAACTTTGAAGTTTGAACTTGGTACTATGTTAGAATGTGTTCAAGGAATCTTCTTTCATTTCACTATTTGCATAATAATATGGTATTATGGAGTGTCAAATGTTGTGTTATTAAATTTTATGAGATGATCTAATGAATTTCTGCATATAATTGTTTTTATAACTTATATGGATTAAAAATGTCATTACGTATGTTTTTTGTGCACAAAATTTACTATTTTTATTTTTTTCATATTTGTCGAGTCTTTGCCGAGTCTTATCCAAGTCACCGAGTCTGCCGAGTCCCAAGCCAGTCGAGTATTTGTCGAGTCCAAGTCTGACTACATTGCATAATACAAGATTAACCAGTGCCAAATGGAGTCACAAAATTGCCACTGAAAATTGTAAATGTTTTGTCATGTAATCTTCGTCAATTTTAATTTATTAAGATGGTGAATAAATTAAGGGGGAGGGGATTCATGATATACTGTGATGTACTGCGAATATATCTGGATTATAACAAAGGTGGTTCCGCACTTGGAAATGTGGGCTGGATCGAAATATCTAGGAGGTGTCCAACACTACACCAACCGAGGGTGCAACATGATGGCATCCCAAGGTCAATATACAATGGTTCCCACTTCCTTTGAAGAATTTGCCCACACAATATCAAAGATAGATACACTGAATTTTCGTAATGTATTGGGGAAGTTGCTTTTATTAAGGTGAGTTGTTTATTAAATGTGGAAAGTTAGAAAGTGTATACTTCCGCTTTTGATTATCCCAAAGATCAAGGCGAACCTGTGATCGGCAAGATCATACACGTAGGGGTGGATTGTTTATTCCAATTCAAAATTGTGAAAGCTAAAAAAGTAAAAATGGTGAGACTAATTACTATAGGCAAGAGTTTCTTTCAGGCCTGAAGGCCATACTCAGGAGAGGAAGGATGGGTTAACATCCAATTTTGTGAAATGAAAAGAAACTAAAGGAAAGAACTTCGATTGAAATTTATTAAACTACTCTAAAGACTTTAAGCAAATAAAAGCAGCGAACCAAACAAAAGACGACACAGGCCTTCCCCAAATGGGGGAAGGGGGGTGTGGCGGCTTGAAGCCCACCATATCTTTATTAATCTTTATTACAAGGCTATTTAAGAAAAAGAATCACCTTTTGACCCTTGAAAATGGATAAAAATGCTTACAAATGCTTCGGGAAGAAGAGGAATGAAGAAGGGGGAAGAAGGATGGACTTTGGGAGCTTTGGATGGCCAAAAACTTGAAATTTCGGTAGCATTTCCCTCTCTTTTTCCATCAACCTGCTAAAAACCAGCAAGCTAAACTCAAAGGAAAGTTAGTAGATTAGCTAGAAGTTACGTAACATATACAACTACATTAGCACTTGCAAAAATTTGAATGAAATTAAATTTTAAAGTACTAAAGAATACATCTTTTAGATCTAAGCTTAGATGCAAAAAATGAAGCTCCTTTTAGATCTAAGCTAAACAAGTAAAATAAAAATGATAAAAATTTCTAGATCTAATTTACTTGTAAAAATAAAGTAACCGAAAGAGAGATCGAATTTTTTTAGAGAAAGAAGAAGAAGTAGCTACTCGAGCTTGAATCTTTTGGAAGGCTTGGAAGTTTGTTGGCAAAACAAGAAGTCTTTCAATCCAAATCCAAGAAAAGGAGATGCAACTTAGCTCAACCTTTTACTTGGGATGATGATTTGCACAATCGTATCACACTTGCAATAAAAACATTAGATCTGGTACTTTTTACAAGTGGAAACCAAAAAAACATGAGCTACAAGCCTACAACTTAATAAAACATGCCTTCTTAAATCGCTAAGAGTAAAAGAGTAAGTAAATAACTTGACAACTACAAATATTTACCCTATGTGCTACAAAGAGCATTCTAAGCCAGATTAATTATGAAATTTAAACAAAGCATGAAATTGTAGCAGTATCACCCCATTCACAAAGCATATGTACCAACTTGTCACACCTCATAAGCCTACAAAGCCTTCAACTTTATTCATATATCAACAATAAACATGATACAAGAGCAGAGGTTCCTTGCTTCCATCCAGAATGAGGAAGAAGGCCTTGCTTAAATAGAGTTTCAAACCCAAGAGAGGGTGCAATAACCAACTGGAGAGAACAATGCATTAATCATGAGATGAGGGTGTTAGCTTTGAGTGAAGGCGAGTGAGCTTGGAGTTCATTGGAGTTGATTTGCATGAGGATGTGCCACCTCTCCAATAGAGAGATGCGCCATCACCAAAGTATTACCAAACCATTCATGCGAAGCCACATAACCCACACGTGAGGAACTCATGAGGGATGGTGCACTCTAAACTCAAAGTGATTCGCTAGCCACCAAAACTTACTCAAACATGATGCCTTTGATTTGGGATGAGGTCGCACACTATTGGAGACAAGATTGCCACATCATCCTATAACCTACTAAGTCATATTTAGTCGGTGTTATCAAGTGAGCCTAGTGAACCGGACAAAGATGATTTGTTCGGACTTCAGAAGACCTTCAGACTTGCTTCTGGGAAGTGTTTTTTTATCTACCACATGTTCATACCCCCTTGGGGGAGTTGTAATAAAATGTTCTAGCATGGTAGTGTCTATAAAAGACTCGGTCTCCTGGACTCATTTGTCAATCCGATCAGCCCAGAGTGTTTTTTCCCTTGGTTATTATTGGTTGTTGAATAAACGACTAATAATTTCTGAGTTTTTCACTCGATACCTCCAAAGTTGGGGTGGTCGGCTTGACATTTAGGCCTATTGAGGTTATTAGAGTCTGTGTGTCAATGTATAAACATGCTAGGTGTTATCCACTAATTTTGCACTTAGTGGATTTTTCGGTGAGCCGCCAGAGCAATGAACAAGTACACTTGTTCGTGATTAGAATTCAGAAGTCCGCCAGCCTTTTCCTGGGAGTCTGTTCAGAACTTTTTGTAAATACATGTTCATACCCCCTTGGGGAGATTGTAAAAAATGTCCTAGCATTTAATTTTTTATAAAATCCTCAACTTCTCGGACTTGGGCATCAAGCCGACTAGCCCAGAGTGTTTTTCCCTTGGTTATTATTGATTGTTGAACAAACGACCAATAATTTCTAAGTTTTTCACTCGCTCCTCCAAAGCCGGGGTAGTTGTCTTGATGTTTCGGCCTTAGGAGGTTATTAGAGCCTTCGTGTCAGTGTTTTTCATCATGCTAGGCATTCCGATTGAGTCATATGAACATGTACTAGGTCCCCCTAGAGTTTTGTTTGATTCCAAGAAAAAATAATTTCTTCGTTTTTTAAGCCGTTTTTTAAGCCATTTTTAATGGTTTAAATGAGAAAATTCAAAATGTAATAAATGAATGATCCGAAGTCCGTTTTTGGCGTGGTTGGGCTCATTTTCAAGCCCGGAGCAGCATCTTTACCCCATTGACCACTTTCACCATCAGTCGCGCAACCGAAGCACCTGTGAGGCAATATTTGGCTAAAAATGAATCATAGTGGCATTTTAAATGCTAAATTTGGACAAAATGCACTAAAGTCCAAATTTAGAAAAGTCAATTTCAAAGTCAAATTTAATATTTTAAGTGGTGGGGATGACTTGGCATGTGGTCTAAATTGACTTACGACCTCATTTTGCATGGTTTGAGTTAAACTTTGGATAAGAAAAGGTGAAATCGTTTTTATTAAAGGAAAGCTCACGCTAGCTACATGAGAACTCACGCTTATGTAAGTAGTGATGAGTGGGATTGGGGGGACCCCCCCCACTTAGGAATGTATTATTTAAAAAAAAACATGCCATACCATAGTATTATATCCAAAGCAATTATTTGCAAAGGTATGTTACGAATTGATTGTAAGGAGGGTGATGTGAAGGTTTTTAGCCCACGCTTTAAATCTAGCGAATGGGTGATGAGAGCATGACTCGTTGAAGAAGCATGTACCATATCCTAACTTTCAATCTCACATCGCATTACCATTTGATCATGAGGATTAAGGCGAGCAGATAGGTGACGTGGGAACAATGCTCAGCTCCTTTCAATCGCTAGTCAGCACTTACTTTAACTCAAAGTCGTATCTCCCACGGGTGACTCACGCAGATCTTTGGGTTCACGTGCATGCACTCGACAGCTCCATATTCGATGGTTGATGTTTTCAAAGGAAGGGTGGGGGCGCCTTGCCAAGGTGGAGGCCACCTCCCCATCCACTTCAATGCAGCTCGTGTTGTTTGTTGGAGTTTGTACTCCAAGCCACCCTTTGACATGGAGTTTGATGGGGAAATAAAATCAGTTTACTCTGTTATTAGCTCTCTTCAAAGCCAATTCGTTTTAGGTTTTCAAGTTGTAGATTTTTGTATAAATAGAGGCTCTTGCAGCTCTATTTGGGATGGAGATTTTGGGCATGAACACTATGCCAAAATTATTGTAATATTTGTTTGAAGTTGGAATAAAGTTGTGACTTTGGAGGTCCGTGCACGAGTTATTGGAGTTGTGGATTCACATTGTCTTTGGTGATATTTCTCTCACCTTGCGTTTTCAATTATTAAATCATTCTTCATAATATACTCTAGAAGGGCTAACAATCTAGTTGATGAATATTTTGTCCGGATTTGATATTGTTTGTAAGGGTTTTGCAGGGATCATTAAGGGTGAAGACCAAGCTTGAGATCAAGCTCCTCTTCATGAACAAGTGGTTTTTTCCATCTAACTCCTTCATCTTGCAGGTCTTTCTAAGCACTTCCCAATCCAAGAAAGAGACATAGCTGTCAGAGCTTCTCCTTCCCTCCATCAACAAAGTTTCAAAAAACACATTTGGTTACCTGGATCTACGAACTTCCCTCTTCCAGTTCTCTTGTTTGCTCCTTGATCTTCTCGATTTCTTGCTTGCTAGCCTCTTCTTTCTTGCCGTGTTTGGCTTGTCCTCCTCTTCTTTGTTTGCTGCCCCGTTTTTCAGTCTTCTTCCTTACTGTTCGCTGCCCCATTTTTACTATTTGTTTGCCTCTCTTTTCACCTTTTTCGCTGCCCTATTTTTCACTTTTGTTGCAGCCAACTATCCTTTTTGTTGGCTGCCCTCTTTCATTGTTGTTTTCAGCCTCTTCCATCACTTTTTTGCAGCATTCTTTACAACTGTTCGCTCCCCCTTTTTTCCTCTTTTCCTCATTCATTTAAGCCTTCTTCTTGCTCCCTTTTTGCTCCATTATAGCATCTCTTCTTTCCCACTTTGCATGTAATTTTTTGCATTTAGTTTCATTTTCGAAAAAAGATTAAAGAAAAAATTGGAAGTTCAAAACTTGCATCTAGAAGTTGATTTGGTATATAGACTAGTTTGCTCCCTTGCATATAGATCTCAATTTTCAAAGTTTAGAACTTGCACTAGGTTAGCTAGTTCCAATTTATTTCTTTGATTTGATTGACAATAACGGGTCTATGAGCTTTATTGTGCCTTAGGTGATCAAAGAAGAAATCTATAAAGGACAAGAAGCAAGAAAACTTGAAGGAGAAACCAAGAAGAAGTTGTGAACCGTCACTCTCCTTTTGTAAAAGCCATTAAGGCTTCTTCTATTTTAACTTTTCAAGTTTCTTTTTTAAGGTTGAAAATCTAAAAGATTGTAACAGTTTAATAAAAGTTTCATGAGTGGGGTCTTTAATCCCCCACACGCGACTTCCCCCATTTGGGGAAGTCTTGCATTGTCCTTTGAGTGATTTGCTTCCTCTTAGCTTAGTTTATTTCTACTAGTAGCTTAGTTTCATTTTGCTATGTCATTGTTTCGTTGTTTTACAATTTGTTTTACTATCACGTGGTTTCATATTTACAATCTGATTGTCTCTTAAAATAAACCAAAGTCTCTTGAACTTGCCATAACCCAAGTCAAGAGCACTCTCTGTCGGAGAGCATAGTTAGATTTGCATTTTCCTTGCATTAGGCATATAGAATAGTTAAAGTCTCTTGAACTTCCGTCATAAGACGAAGTCAAGAGCGCTCTCTGTCGGAGAGTTGAACTGTGTGCTCCTAACTTAAAATTTGCAACTCACACTCCCCTTTCTAAAATTTATTTCGTTGCTTTCCGCCACCAAGTATGCTCTGCCAACCCTAAAAAGTTGGATTCGTACCCAGAACGGTGGTTGGAATTGTTAATTGGACAAGTGATAACATAAAAAAATATTCACCCCCACAACCAACGCACCAGCGTTGTCAAAAGCATTCGAGTTGTTCTCAGTAAGGGCGCTGGAATCCCCCGTTGTCTAAGTTTCTCGGCTTGCTGGTTAATTTCTCCGAACACCTAGCTTGGGATACTGGACGGGCCGACAGGTCTCGAATGGAACGACTTAGAATACTTTTTCGGTTAGACTTTGATACCTTGTTCTCTCAGCCATAATAATCCAAGATCACTAAAACTCGATAAAATTTACAAAAAGCATTTGCAAAACGATCGCACAAACATTGAACTCTTGTATCAAGCATCCCAACACTACAATTTGTGACTCCATATTCATTGGATAAGACACTGGTCTGTTAATTTTCATATCTCAAGTTTATTGTTCAATATTTTATCATTATGGATGCTTTTTTTTAATTCAATCAGTGTTGTGTTTCATTTAAATATCGCAAGCATATCTTTGTAATTTTTTAAAGTTGAAATTGTGATCTTCCCATCAAAAAACTCCTAAACTACACCCATCTGCATCTGCAACCACCAAAAAACATTTAAAACATTGAGCCATAGAAACTCTTTGTTAGGGACTACCCCCCTTGGCTTCGTTAGGAGTTAGCCTAAACGGAGGAGCTAGGAGTAGGTGACAGTACCTGGCTCTGTGCTTACCCCCAAGGCCACACCTCTCCCACTTTCTCAAGTGAGGAGACAACTTTTATTAGATTTCTACTGCTGGTGTGCATTCGGCAGACAACACTAGGCATTATGGTCAAGTCATATGAACATGTGCTAAGTCCCCCAGGTTCTGTTTTTTTTTTAATTTTAATTTTTCCACAAAACTTAGGCTATTTTTTAATAGTCTAAATAGAAAAATTGGTCTTGTAATAAAAGTGGGGTTAAAAGTCAGTTTCAATCATGGGGGTGCTCATTTTCTAACTCGGAGCACCGGGTAAACCCACAAACCTACTTTTCCTAAGTTTTGAGTGATTTTTCTATTACTCGAGTAAGAAAATCCAAAAAAATCAAATATTAATTAATTTAATTAAAAATAAATTAAATAATGGAGCAAATCCAAGTTCCTAAATCAGTGGATTCTCAGCCGATTTGACTGAAATCAGTTTCTATCGGCCTCCCTAATTTTTGTTGGGACTTTCCTTTGATCGAGGCATCAGTTTCAGTCCCTCTCAGCTCCTCTGTGGATTCACTGCGGTTTGGAGGGCATCTCTCTCCCTCATGGGGCGAATTGTGCTGTGTTATCCATTCAGGATGAGTTGGGTGAGCCAATAAGTGGTGTGGTGGTGCCTCAGGTGAGAGGTGGCACACCCAGACTGCCTGATTCACTTCAGATCTCACCCAGTTCACTGCAGATCATCTCCCAGCTCCTCTCCCAGTTAGGATTTGCGCCCCCTTTGGGCCAGTGGGCCTGTTTTTGCTATAAATTGAGGCTGCCATTCCCTTCTTAAAGTTAGTTCGAGTTGGAGAGAATAGGCTTGCTATTGTAATACTGTTGTAATCTTTTCATTGTTGGAACAAAGAAGCTTTGGAGGCTAAATGGTGTAATGCTCTCATGTGTGTGGAATAAGCATTGTCTTGCGGCTATTGATGTTGCCAGTTTTCCTCTCAATTTCTGCATCTGAACCTTATCTAGCTTGAATGATTCAGCTGAATCAATAGGAGTGTAGTTGGGCAAGTAAGATTACTTGTTTTTTCTGTATCTCATACCATATGTGTTTAAAGATCTAGATTATACATGTTTAATAAGCTTATTTGCATGTAATTCTTGTCTCTTTTTTCATATATATATCCAGATCTCATAAGGTTTTGAGCAAGGTTGTGTGTTTAGCTTTTAGGTGGCAAGGATTGGACGAGCTGTGGATCTAGTTTGACTCCATTGTACATCCGACATTTTTGTGGAGGCATTGCCCCTCTGCATTCCACTAACAAGTTTCCCTTGGAGATCTATCCAGCATCAGGCCTTACCCCTTCTCTTCCTCCATTTTATTAAAATCAATCTTCCAGTTACTTGTTCGTCCTCTTATGATCAGATCTACTTCTAAAAATTGCTTATACATTGTTAGATCTAGTTCCTAAGAGTCTTGTTGCATAGATCTGAAATTTCATAAAGAATATCATATTTTAAAGATAGATCTAGGTGAAGAAATTCCTTTTTGCAAGTAGCTAAATCGTAGATCTAAAGCTTGCTCATAAGATAGTTTCTTCTTTTTTTCGTTCTTTAAAGATTTAAATTCTGCAAAAAAGTGCACATCATATTGGCTGCCCAAAAGGCAAGCCAAGATCCCAAGGAAAGCTTGCCTTCCTTGGTTCCTTTTTGCAAAACTAAATTGTTCATTTTTAACAATTTTTAACTTAGTCTTTTTTTTGGTAATTAGTGTGGTGACCCAAAACACTTTTAAAGTGTTTTTGGGCACATTTGATTTTAATAGCTTGCTGGTTTTTAGCAGATTTAACAAAAAAGAGAAGGAGACTCTGCCCGCTTTCTGACTCTTTGGCTTCCCGGAGCTTCCCGGAGGCTTCCCACACTGTTGTGCTTCCTTATTAGGCTTGTTGTAAGCTTAGTGTAAGCCTTTGGATCCCAGATAACAAGGACCAAAGTGCAGTTAGTTTGTTGATATTGTAGCCTTTAATAATAAAGAATCACTTTGAGGAGGATCTTTCGAGCCCACTCCCCATCCCCCCTGGGAGGATCCACGTCCATTTCATTTTTTTGCACTTTTTCCCGTTTTTTGCTCTAGCTTAGTCTTATCGTGCAGGATTGTATACTTTGATGATATTTGTCATCATTCCATATTTTGAAATCAAAGTAATACTAATACTTACCCCACGAATCCCCGATTGAACCGAAAGGTGAAAGAGTATCGTGGTAGTATTAATTAGAAAACCTATGGTGTGTGTTTTTGCTTCTATTTTCATTGTTACTTTTCACAAGCAAACAGTAAAATTTACCCCTCCTTGATTTCCCAATTGAGGTCCACTTGGACCGAAAGAGATTCCTGAAGGGTCTTTTTTTTAACAAGAACGCGCTCTTAAAATTTACTAAAATTTACAAGACTCCGGTGTGTATGCTCTACACTTGACTGTTGTTCATCCGATCAGTCAAGCTGCATCAAAAGCAACGTGAGTGACTAGAATAATTAGGATTCACTTTCCCAATTAACCACCGTGGGCGAAAATCCAACGCCTCGATTAAACCGTAAACAGTGACAAAATACCCAAAGGAAGTGGGAACTACTGGACAGTGACCTCGAGGCACCGATTTCTGTTACATCCTAGCGGGTGTATTACGAACATAGTCTCAAAGACTCCATCCATCCCACACATTCCTTACGGGTAGCCTTAGCAGTTGTTACTTTTAGACATACTCCAAGTACCCCCCGAGTATATCTGGCGTCCCCCCCACCTAATTTAATTCACTCATTTTTTCACATTAATTTAAAACGTACCAAGATACAATTGCACAACATTCACTCCAGCACTTGCAAGCACTTTTAATTATTTTCGGCTCCATTTAAGGCACTGGTCAACTGTTTATTTCTTTCAATCTATACGTGATTGGGTGTCGTATCGTGCTTATTTGTGATTGTCTCATCATGTTATTTGTTGTTTACAATTGTTAAATCAAAACTCTTAAAAAACTTACTCATTTAATACCATCATCATCTAAGTAACCAGCCTTAGTTACTTGTAGGGTCTACCCCCCTTGGCTTCTAGGGAGTTTACCTAAACGGAGGAGTCAAGAACAAGGTGACAGCCTTGACTCGAGATTTGCCCTCAAGGGCACACCGAGTGGCTTGAAGATTTCTGCCACGTTCCCCCCTAGGTGTCTGAAAGGCGACAACCCATCCCATCATGTTTAACTTTAAACATGTTCCCCGCACTTTTTAACTTTTGTCTTTTTGTCAATTTGTGTCTTTTTTAACATTTTTTTGATGTTTTAATGCCCCTTTAAGAAAAAGCTACAAGTGATAATTTAATCACCTGAAACATAGGAAAAGTGGGTTTTGGGGTAAAGAGGACACTTTGAGTGTGAAACGAGCATCCCCACACCAATTTAAAGTTTCCCATTTAAACCATTAAAAATGACCTAAGTTTACGGGAAAAAATATTTTTCTCGTAAATTAAAAAAAACCTAAGGGGACCTAGTACATGTTCATAATAACTCAAAACAATGTCTAGCATGCTTATATGCATTGAGACGTGAACTTTAATAATCTCCTAAGGCCTAACCACCAAGACGACCATTCCAGCTTTGGAGGAGCAGTGAAAAACTCAAAATTATAAATCATTTATTCATCATTGCATAATTAACAAGGGAAAAAACACCTTGGAATAATCGGGTTGACATCTATGTCGTAGGAATCCAAGTCCTTTACAAAAAGTTTGTCATGCTAGAACATTTATTACAATATCCCCAAGGGGCATGAACATGTAATTATTAAAAAAGGGGCCAAAAATGGCCTTAATGAATCATGTAACTTCTGAGCACTGATAACGAACAAGGTACTTGTTCACAACTTTAGTGGCTCACTGGAAATCCACTAAGTGCAAATTTTGTGGATAACAAAGATGTTGGAGAATCCTGGTACCATTGTGTATTGAGGAAAGGAAGCATTGATTCAATATTGGCATTTGAAACAACCATTATGAATCATTGGGGAAACTGGAGCTTATGAAAAATCCCTCGCAAAAAATGCGCAGTACAACAATAAATCATAAAGGATGGATGATGAGAGGGAAGGATTGAGTGAAGTTGAAGGCCTCATCTCTAAAGTTCAAAGCATGCAAGCAAAAGATGTGAATGTGACTGGGTAACTAGAATGTTGAAAGTAAATTAGATCTTCGAGAACAAGAATCAAAGTACAACGAAGAGCGGCCTCAAAAGGAAGATTTATGTTTATTCATCAAGAATGAACAACAATCTATCAACGTAGTAGTATGCTAATATAATGTATCAGATCTGATTGGTGAAGGTATGCCCTCTGTTCTACATAATGTAGATAATTTCGGCACTGACAAAATATTGGCAAGGGTCCCAAATACAACTTCTCGACAACATCGATGAAAAATTGGCATAAATCGACAAATCGCGACAAACATTAAAAAAATGCAAAATATATTCATTTTTTCACAATTTTAAACATATAAAGCAACAACAACATCAGATAAATGCAATGACACATAAATATGGAGAAAGCGTTGATATATAGATGTAGTGGATGCAAATAACTTGAAGAGGTTTGAATTCAATGACTCGGACTAAAAAAAATACATAAAATTTTACAATTTTAATGAAAAAATTATATCTTAAAATTCCAAGATATGATTCCAAACCATTAAAGACAAAATATGCGAAGTCTACTCCTATGTATACCATCTAAGGGTGAATATATCAAAATGGCACCAAGTGCAATACATATCTAAATGAAAAGTGAAAATACATAATCATCGAATCATTATCTATGTTGGGATGCTATTCATCGATAGCACCAAGTTCCCCCCTTCTCTAGGATCTAGCCCTTGCCTCTACCTTGAATCTCAAATTTGATCATCCAAGGACATTAGTTAACACCCTGCAATTTTGATGAAACTTCTTAATCCAAGCGTTAAATTAAGGTAGAAAGAGCTTCCAAAGCTTAATAAGTGATTTTGCTTGACTGAAGGGTACATTTTTTATTAAGGTCATGACAGAGGAGTTCAATCAACTTCAACAATCAGGCATCAGCACCACCAACATCAAGGTACATAGAGAGTTTGGTGGGCTTGAGTAAATTCCAATCCCTTGCCCTCATACATGATCGAATCCAATGGAAACGTTGCAATCCATAAATCCTAAAAACCATTAAGTCTGTTGAATTTTGAATGGGATCTAAAATTCTACTTTTTGCATATGAAGTCCAATGAGGTTGGAACCACTCAAACATCCTAAAACAATTAATGGTAATGTTAAAAATTTAAGTAAAAGGATGGAAAATGAAAGATAAAGAGAATGCCATTGTTACTTTAAAAATTTAACATTACCATTTAGTATTGTTGACTTCAATGTCACTTGTACAAAACTGATCAAATTAAATAATAATAAAATACGAGTTTTTAAAACTGTGAAAAAGCCTCATTGGTGATTTTTTCAATTATGGCACGTTGTTTACCAATAAAACACATTTTTAGAAAAAAATCACATTGTTTACTTATTTTAAAAATCGCACTTTTTCCTAGCCGATTTTTTGGCCTAAGGAAAAAGTTGTGATGTTTTTGAAAAATTGATGATTTTATCTTCTTTGGTTCTACATCATTTATCTGAATTCAAAGACCATTCTAATGAAGAAACCACAGTCATAAATGGTGATGAAGCTTTGAACTTAATGAAATAATATGCAATCTTAGAATTGGCTTGAGAATGAAAGGAAATATAGGAAGGTTGTTAGTGAATGAGGCTAAAATATGCACAGAAGGTTACAAAGAAGTTCTATCTTTTCATTGTTGTACATTTAATTTCAAAGAAGATGTTATTGAAGCAACGAGTGGCCCAACAAGAAGATCTATCCATGTATACTACAAGGGTGGCCCTGTTTATGACACCGACTAATGATTTTAGCATATTAGAAACAAGTATGAAACATGCTAAATATGATGAGAAACCAATACATCTTCTTGCTTCTCTTATCCACTGCATTATGAAGCCAAATCTAGCATGGATAAGAAGGATGGGATGTACGAATTTCTTTATGATAGAGGATGTCATCTAAATGATTGTAAACTAGGTGATGAGTTGTTTTGTAACACTTCAGAGGATTTGGTAATGTCTACCTTTGATGATCTAAAAGATGATTATGTTATGAGTTCTTTTCTTATTTATGATAAGACTGGATCCTTTGAAAATAGGGAAATGAAAGATGACCAAGTGCTTGGTGAAATTCTATTTTCATTCCCTAAATTTGCACACTCAAGTGGAGAAAAATCGTTGTGTGGATCAATAGAATCGGTTCCTTACATTTACTGCACATCCAGTGATCCGCAAACTATCGTGGATATTCCATTGGAATAGTTTGTCACAACAGATCTTACAACTTAATTCATTATGTTAGCTTAATTCCATAGAATGATAAATAAACTAGAATTGAAAGGAAAAATAACTAGAGCAAAACAACACATCCACATGAATAACACAAGATATACCCTAGGGAAACCCACTATGGGGAAAAACCCAGTCAGAAGTGAGAACTGTTCCTTGCTCTTTTCTTATCCAGTATGTAATGCAAATACAGAGAAAGTGATACTCACTATGGAGCTACCTTTGAAAACTGTGGCCCGCACAACTACTACAAGATCTCCTACTTCCTCTACTTTACTCTAATATCCACTCTCTTACCACTGCTCAACTATGGAACAATACAATAACATCAACATAATGGAACCCCTTCTCCTCCTAACCACCTGGTTTTTAACATAGCCCAACGGTTGCCTAGAGTTAGTTTTAGTATTTGTGCATGCCTCAACTCACGATTAGGTTTAGGGTTTCAGACCCTTTAGAATGTTCTTGAAAGTCCACACATGACTAGCTCCACATGTGTGGGGAATGAGAGCAGGCGTGGAATACACTAGTTACTATGGTGGTCAATTGGATAGATCAAGTTGTGGGAGGCATAACTTCCTCATACAGACTCTAATTGAAGCGATTCTTACACCATTGATATGTCTTAGAGTGTAGAACAACGTCAAGGGGTTGGGAACTACACTTGGAAATTTTTTACCCCAAAAAACATCGTTTAATCCCTCAAACAACCCTTGAAAGGTTCTAGACCCCAAATCTGCAAAGCAAGGTGTTGCCGCCTTTCACACACCTAGGTTACGTGGCAGAAATCTTCAAGCCACTCGGTGTGTCCTTGGGGGCAAGTCTCGAGTCAAGGCTGTTACCTTGTTCTTGACTCCTTCGTTCAGGCTAACTCCTAACGAAGCCAAGGGGGGTAGACCCTATTAAATTACTAAGGCTAATTACTTAGTGTGATGGTGTTATATTGATTAAGTTGTTTAGGAGTTGTTTGAAATTAACCAGTGGAAACAAAAGATAACAAGATGCAAGATTTAAAGCAGATAAGCACAGTAATGACACTCAATATATATATAATCGAAAGAAATAAATCACCAGTGCCTTAAATGGAGTCAACAGAGAAAATAATGTGCTTGCATGCGCTTAAATGAATGTTTTGCAAATGTCTCTTGGTAGATTTTAAATTAATGTGGAATGTGAATGAATTAAATTAGGCGAAAAGGGGACTCCAAATATGCCCGAGGGGTACTTGGAGTATGTCCAAAAGTGAACTTTCATGGCTACCCGCAAGGTGTTTTGTGGGCTGGAACGGAGTCTCGAAGACTATTGTTCATAACGCACCCGTCAGGGTGTGACAGAGATCGGCGCCTCGAGGTCACTTTCCAGTTGTTCCCACTCCTTTGGGTATTTTGCCACCGTTTACAGTTCGTTCAAGGCGTTGGATTTTTGCCTGATGGTTTGTCAATTTGGGAGGTGAAGACTAATTAATCTAGTCACTCAAGTGCTTTTGATGCAGCTTGACTGATCGAACAAACCGCAGCCAAGTACAGAACATACACACTGGAGTCTTTGTTATTTTTAGTAAATTTTAAAAGAGGTGTTCTTATTAAAAAGAAATCCCTCTAGGAACCTCTTTTGGTCCAAATGGACCTCAATCGGGGAATCAAGGAGGGGTTGATTTTATTATGATTATTAAAACAATTAATGAAAATGGAATCAGAGATACACAACACCAGTTTTCTAATTAGTCCTACCACGCATCTCTTTCCCCTTGCGAGTCAATCGAGAAGTCGTGGGGTAAGTAGTATGATTGCTTTTGAATTGAAAATATGGAATAATGAAAAATATTATCAACGTATACAATCCTACATGTCAATACTAAAATAGAACAGAAAAAAGGGAAAATGCAAAAAAGTGAAACGAACGCGGATCCCCCAGGGGGGATGGTGAATAGGCTCGAAAGAGCCTATTCGAAAAGATTTTTCTTTTTATTAGCAACAATTACAATATCAGAAAACTGAAATTAATCCACCTGGTCCATATATGGAATGAGACCAACGGTTTCCAAATTGCAAAAATTTGAAATTTTGGAAGACAGACACCCCCTGGGGATTTCGAATGGTCCAAAAATGCTTTCCGAACAGTGCCTCCTCCTCTTTTCTGTTACACCTGCTAAAAACCAGCAAGCTTATCACAGTTAAATATGCCCAAAAGTACTTTGGATGAACAAACGTTTTACCCAAAAATTCTAAGTTAAAACTAGTTTTTAAAGAAGCGGAAAAGGAACCAAGGAAAGCAAGTTTTCCTTGGGATCTTGGCCTGCTTTGGGGGAAACCAATATGAAGCACTTAAATTGTTGAAAATAACATTTTAGATTCTAAGGAAACAACCATGCATTCAACAAGCTTTAGATCTACTTTCATAGCCTTGAAAAATGACAATTTTCCCTAAAACTAGATCTAGAATGCTTGTAAATTTTCTTTTAGGAATGAGATCTACTTTATGAGCTTTAAGGCAGCAAGATCTATGTAAAATAAACTCTGAAATTGATAAATCTAAACAATTTTAAAGCTGCAAACAAGTAACCGGACTAATTTTAGAAAAATTTGATGGAGGAAGAGGAAAAGAAGAGCATTTGTTGTTGGAAGCCTTGAAGATCAACCGTGGAGCTTTCTGGTGGAATGTCGAGGGACTATGCCTTTGAATGGTTTTGGAGAGAGTGAAGAAGCAAACTAGATCAGCATCCTCTCCAAGCTAGGAACCTGCAACTGAATCCAAAGACTTACAAAATACTTGTGATATCTCGTTAACACATACATAGAGATTTCAGAATAACATGCATGTAAACTTATAAAACATGTTGAATCTATATCTCTAAACATGCATCGAAAAGGAAAGAGATAGCCAATAAACTTATTAACAAACTCCTTTCCTATCAAGATTATAATAAACTTATTATCAATCTTAGCAATGAATCCACAAACAATCAGCAAATTATGAACATAGATACAGGTTACCTCAGTAAAACATGGCAATGCTCATCCACACATACAATGACATGACACCATCTTGCCTCCAAAGCTTCACTTTATTCCAATAGCAAAAGATATTACACAATATTACAACAACAATAGCTCCTCAATCCAACTCTTACTAACTCGGAAAGGAGGCAGCCATGCTTTATTTATACACAAAATTGAAACCCCGGCCCAAAGGGGGCGCAAATCCCAAGGAGATAGACCACTGTAGCTGAAGGAGAGTCCATCAATGCCTGATATGAAGCTGAACTGAGCTTCTACTGAGTCTAAATGTCAATCGGGGGGCTGATTGAGCTGACACATCAACCTGCTGAGTGAATCATCAACCACAGAGCTCCTAGAAGAGCCCACACGTGAAGAGGAGAGAGACGGGGCGCAATTCCCCATAAAGGAGGCTAAAGTTCAACTCTAGATCCACCCAGATCACCTCCTTCAGTCAAGGATTTGTCAGATCCAATCAATCTGGTGCCGATGAGACTGATTTCAATCAAATCAGTTGAAAATCCATTGATCTAGGATTTTGAATTTGCTCCATTATTCATCAATTTATTAATTAAAATAATCAATAATTGATTTTTTGGGGCTTTCTGACCTGAGTGATGGAAAATCACTCAAAACTAGGAAATAGTGGGTCTATAGGTTTACTGGGTGCTCTTAGCTTGAAAATGAGCACCTACATGACTGAAATTGATTATTCATCCCACTTTTATTACAAAACCAATTTTTCCAGTCAAACTATTAAAAAATAACCTAAGTTTTGGAAAAATTAAATTTTAATAAAAAACACTGAAAAAATTAAAAAATTTAAAAAAATTTAAAAAACTAGGGGGACTTAGACATGTTCATATGACTCGACCATGATGCCTAGCATGTTTATACATTGACACATAGACTCTAATAACCTCAATAGGCCTAAATGCCAAGCCGACCACCCCAACTTTGGAGGTATTGAGTGAAAAACTCAGAAATTATCAGTCGTTTATTCAACAACCAATAATAACCAAAGGAAAATTCAAAAAACACCCTGGGCTGATCGGATTGGCAAATAAAGTCTAAGAGACCGAGTCTTTTACAGACACTATCATGACAGAACATTTATTACAACTCCCCCAAGGGGGTATGAACATGTGATATAGTACAACAAAGTTTTCCAGAAGCAAGACTGAAGGTCTTCTGAAGTCCGAACAAGTTATCCTTGTTCAGTTCACCAGGCTCACTTGATAAAAAACCACTAAGTACAACTTAGGTGGTAACATTCTGGCTCCAACTGCGGGACGTGTGCTCGATCTGGTAATAGGGCAAGGAGAGGATACGAGAACACCAGAATCTCTGGTTTATATACCCTGTAAAAACATCTCAACTTGACAAGAAAACCTCAGTAGCACAAGTTTTATAAAAAACCAAATGAACTATTAAGCTTATTTATTTTAACAAAATAAATGTAACTAACTAAATTTTTTTTATTATAGCTAAATACAAAACAGAAATGCAGAAAGTAAATGCTCTCTTTTAAGGAGCTTATTTTCCTACTCTAACCATGATATAAAAAGGGTTAAGTGTAATCAGAAATCCAATGTAACCACCTAAGCATTTTATTAACATAAAAAAAAATTTCCTTGTCTTTGGTTACCAGCCAAAGTAAGGATACTTTATTCAGAAAATGAAAACCTGCGTGATGATCCGGAAGGGGCGGGATGGATGGAAAATCATAGGTATGAATAATGTCGTCAAACTTCCTCCCAAACTGGTAAGTGCTTGCGCAGGCTGCTTCTATCCATGACTGGACAGGGTTGAGGTACAAATCGGAATGATGGGGCAGATTGACTACACCATCATACTGATCATCAAGGCTTACTGAATGATAATTCACTGTATAAGCCCCAAGCGGCTCCAAATCATGAGGAAACTCTATATGTGAAGATGATAGTTGAGACTGATATTCTACTAACTGCATCACATCTATCTTTTCACAACACTGCTTCTCCATGTCTTCATTATTGATACCTTTGTGCGGCTTTGCATAGTATGACTCTGAATGATCATATAAGAGTTTTGAATGCTGCTTTTCCATACTAGGATTTTCCCAGGTCTCCAGATCCATGCTTCCCTCTATGGAAGTATAGTAGATTGGACTTCCACAAACTTCTAAATAGACACTCCCCTTGCTGGATATAGCATAGATAGGATTCTTAATAAGATATCCACAAAAATCCCAATAGTCATCACCACCATCTATGTCAGATGTGATGGATTCCCCATTGCTAATATCAAGTTCCAATATCGAGTTCTCTTTGTCTTTGTTACTGATACCGATATATGGCTCAGACTGATCATATGGATAAACTGCATGCTCCTTTTTCATATCAAAGTTTCCCAAGGCCACATGGTCCATGCTCTCTCCTGTAGATATGCCATAGACAGAAAAATCAACAAAACCATCAAAAGTTTTTGGTTCATTATTTTCCTCTTTATTCATGTCATAGACTGGATTTTCCATGAATGTCCAGGACTCCTCATCAACATCTTTGTCGGAGATAAGGGAGTCTTCGTCACTTGTATCATGCTCCAAGTTATACTTGTCCTCATTTTCATACTCATCTTCTTTAGAGAAAAGGTCACAAGGCAGTAAACCTTCCAGGCTGTCATCATTATATGGAGAACACGTAGGAGCCCCATCATGTACATTACAGTTTTCATCATAAATTTCACTATAAGATTCTGCAATGGTTTCATCCTTAGGCTTGTACTTTTTAGCTGGTGACAAAGGGTAGGCCTAGCCTACCATGTATACATGATCAGGCTCGCTTGAAGTTGTTTCCTGACTACTGAACTCGGGAAGTCCATGTTCCATGACTTGATTTGCAACATAACAAGTGCTTTCTTGGTGGAATTGTTCACAGGTTCTACACCACGGAATTACTTCTTCTACCATGTTAGTTGAGTCTAACTGGTTTGGAATCCTAGGCTCTTGCTGAGGAAATTTCTTTTGATACATCTAATTCTGCTTAGGATTAAAGTTCCTAGGTCCATTATTCATTTCCATTGTGATCAATCTATTATGCATGTGATTCAATTGTGCAGAATGATTGGCCATTAATTGGTTTTGACTAGTAACCAAGTTTTTTATCATGTCCGTCACCTTTTCCATGGGATCTTTAGAAGTTCCCTTTTCTTTTGATTCAACGGCTTTACCCTTGGTCTCTTTGTTGCAGGAATTGTTTCCCCTAGTGTGACCTGGAATGTTGGACTTGCCTGAAGATTGCATATTCTCTTCTATTTTCTCGACCAATTCCTGGGCAGTTTTCAGATCGACCGGTTCTTTATCTCTCAACTGGTACCTTAAGTCACCGGTGAAGGCTTCAATGTAGGATATGAGGATAGAGGCATTTTTTGGCTTGATGTCTCTAGGAAGGTCCACAACCACACGCCTGAATTTAGTGTTAAATTCATCCATGGTTTCATTTTCCATCTTCTTTATGCTATAAAGGGCAGCAAGCAGATGTCTTGGTTCCTTCTTTTCTCCCCACTTCTTCCTAAAAGCATCTTGGAATTCACTAAGAGTTTTATATGAATCATCATCTAGGTCGAGTTACCACTCTTCAGCATCATCTTCTAAGGATAAAGCAAAGAGCTTCATTTTGACATCCCCATGGTCATGGGCAGCATCATTGCAATAACTGACCAGGTGCTTTTCAAACTTTCGAAGGTGAGACTTGGCAGTGATGGCATTATTGCCCTAAAATATGGGGAGCTTCTTGATAGCATCTTTTGGAATGGCATGGGGAGCACCTGCTATCTGAGAAAAGTCAAGGGGTTTGAATAATTCCGTCATTTCTTGAGATTGGTGAACATGACTCTCTACAAATAAGTGATGGATATCTGAGAGGGATTGGTCTCCTAAATCTTCAAGGTTTCTACGAGAAGTCTGCCTATTCAATCTTTCCCTGATAAACCTTTCAAGATCAGGGAGAGGATTGAATAATTGTCAACGGTTTCTTCGGGTAGAAATTCTTGAAGGGATGTTAGACAGTGGAGTCGCCAGATGGATCAAGTTTTAATTTTTATGTTTTTTAAAGACTAGATCAGTCAAAAAATTTATATCTTTTTAGTTGTTTAGAAAAAAAGTTAAGCTAAGTCGTACTCGGGAATAAAAAGTTTTATCCCCGACAACGGCGCCAAAGAGTGTTGCTAACTTTCACACACCTGGGTTACGTGGCAGAAATCTTCAAGCCACTCGATGTGTCCTTGGGGGCAAGTCTTGAGTCAAGGTTGTTACCTTGTTCTTGACTCCTCCGTTCAGGCTAACTCTTAATGAAGCCAAGGGGGGTAGACCCTATTAAATTACTAAGGCTAATTACTTAATGTGATGGTGTTATATTGATTAAGTTATTTAGGAGTTGTTTGAAATTAACCAGTGGAAACAAAAGATAACAAGATGCAAGATTTAAAGCAAATAAGCACAGTAATGACACTCAATATATATATAATCGAAAGAAATAAATCACCAATGCCTTAAATGGAGTCAACAGAGAAAATAATGTGCTTGCATGCGCTTGAATGAATGTTCTGCAAATGTCTCTTGGTAGATTTTAAATTAATGTGGAATGTGAATGAATTAAATTAGGCGAAAAGGGGACTCCAGAAATACCCGAGGGGTACTTGGAATATGTCCAAAAGTGAACTTTCACGGCTACCCGCAAGGTGGTTTGTGGGCTGGAACGGAGTCTCGGAGACTATTGTTCATAACGCACCCGTCAGGGTGTGACAGAGATCGACGCCTCGAGGTCACTTTCCAGTTGTTCCCACTCCTTTGGGTATTTTGCCACTGTTTACAGTTTGTTCGAGGCGTTGGATTTTCGCCTAATGGTTTGTCAATTTGGGAGGTGAAGACTAATTAATCTAGTCACTCAAGTGCTTTTGATGCAGCTTGACTGATCGGATAAACCGCAGCCAAGTACATAGCATACACACTGGAGTCTTTGTTATTTTTAGTAAATTTTAAAAGAGATGTTCTTATTAAAAAAGAAAACCCTCTAGGAACCTCTTTCGGTCAAAATGGACCTCAATCGGGGAATCAATGAGAGGTTGATTTTATTATAATTATTAAAACAATTAATGAAAATGGAATCAGAGATACACAACACCAGTTTTCTAATTAGTCCTACCACGCATCTCTTTCCCCTTGCGGGTCAATCGAGAAGTCGTGGGGTAAGTAGTATGATTACTTTTGAATTGAAAATATGGAATAATGCAAAATATTATCAAAGTATACAATCCTGCATGTCAATACTAAAACAGAAAAGAAAAAAGGGAAAATGCAAAAAAGTGAAACGGACGCGGATTTTTCGAATAGGCTCGAAAGAGCCTATTCGAAAAGATTTTTCTTTTTATTAGCAGCAATTACAATATCAGAAAACTGAAATTAATCCACCTGGTCCTTATATGGAATGAGACCAACGGTTTACAAATTGCAAAAATTTGAAATTTTGGAAGACGGAGACCCCCCGGGGAGTTTCGAATGGTCCAAAAATGCTTTCTGGACAGCGCCTCCTCCTCTTTTCTCTTACACCTGCTAAAAACCAGCAAGCTTATCACAGTTAAATATGCCCAAAAGTACTTTGAAGGATGAACAAACGTTTTACCCAAAAATTCTAAGTTAAAACTAGTTTTTAAAGAAGCGAAAAAGAAACCAAGGAAAGCAAGCTTTCCTTGGGATCTTGGCCTGCTTTGGGGGAAGCCAATATGAAACACTTAAATTGCTGAATATAACTTTTTAGATTCTAAGGAAACAACCATGCATTCAACAAGCTTTAGATCTACTTTCACAGCCTTGAAAAATGACAATTTTCCCTAAAACTAGATCTAGAATGCTTGTAAATTTTCTTTTAGGAATGAGATCTACTTTATGAGCTTTAAGGCAGCAAGATCTATGTAAAATAAACTCTGAAATTAATAGATCTAAACAGTTTTAAAGCTGCAAACAAGTAACCGGACTGATTTTAGAAAAATTTGAAAGAGGAAGAGGAAAAGAAGAGCATTTGTTGTTGGAAGCCTTGAAGATCAACTGTGGAGCTTTCCGGTGGAATGTCGAGGGACTATGCCTTTGAATGGTTTTGGAAAGAGTGAAGAAGAAAACTAGATCAGCATCCTCTCCAAGCTAGGAACCTGCAACTGAATCCAGAGACTTGCCAAAATACTTGTGAGATCCCGTTAATACATACATAGAGATTTCAGAATAACATGCATATAAACTTATAAAACATGTTGAATCTATATCTCTAAACATGCATCAAAAAGGAAAGAGATGGCCAATAAACTTATTAACAAACTCCTTTCCTATCAAGATTATAATAAACTTATTATCAATCTTAGCAATGAATCCACAAACAATCAGCAAATTATGAACATAGATACAGGTTACCTCAGTAAAACATGGCAATGCTCATCCACACATACAATGACATGACACCATCTTGCCTCCAAAGCTTCACTTTATTCCAATAGCAAAAGATATTACACAGTATTACAACAACAATAGCTCCTCAATCCAACTCTTACTAACTCAGAAAGGAGGCAGCCATGCTTTATTTATACACAAAATTGAAACCCCAACCCAGAGGGGGCGCAAATCCCAAGGAGATAGACCACTATAGCTGAAGGAGAGTTCATCAATCCCTAATCTGAAGCTGAATTGAGCTTCTACTGAGTCTGAATGTCAATCGGGGGGCTGATTGAGCTAACACATCAACCTGCTGAGTGAATCATCAACCACAGAGCTCCTAGAAGAGCCCACACGTGTGGAGGAGAGAGAGAAGGCGCAATTCTCCATAAAGGAGGCTGAAATTCAACTATGGATCCACCAAGATCACCTCCTTCAGTCAAGGATTTGTCAGATCCAGTCAATCTGGTGCTGACGAGACTGATTTCAATCAAATCGGTTAAGAATCCATTGATCTAGGATTTTGGATTTGCTCCATTATTCATCAATTTATTAATTAAAATAATCAATAATTAATTTTTTGGGGCTTTCTGACCTGAGTGATGGAAAATCACTCAAAACTAGGAAATAGTGGGTCTATAGGTTTACTGGGTGCTTTTAGCTTGAAAATGAGCACCTACATAACTGAAATTGATTATTCAGCCCACTTTTATTACAAAACCAATTTTTCCAATCAAACTATTAAAAAATAGCCTAAGTTTTGGAAAAATTAAATTTTAATAAAAAACACTGAAAAAATTTAAAAAACTAGGGGGACTTAGACATGCTCATATGACTCAACCATGATGCCTAGCATGTTTATACATTGACACATAGACTCTAATAACCTCAATAGGTCTAAATGCCAAGCCGACCACCCCAACTTTGGAGGTATTGAGTGAAAAACTCAGAAATTATTAGTCGTTTATTCAACAACCAATAATAACCAAGGGAAAAAACACCCTGGGCTGATCGGATTGACAAATAAAGTCTAAGAAACCGAGTCTTTTACAGACACTATCATGATAGAACATTTATTACAACTCCCCCAAGGAGGTATGAACATGTGATATAGTACAACAAAGTTTCCCAGAAGCAAGACTAAAGGTCTTCTGAAGTCCGAACAAGTTATCCTTGTCCGGTTCACCAGGCTCACTTGATAAAAAACCACTAAGTACAACTTGGGTGGTAACACAAGGCCTGCCCCTAAAATGGGCCCTACAAGCCAATTCATCCAATTTTTCCACCCTGAAAGTACCAAAAATTGACAAATTATATATCAATCTATTTCGGATCATCTAGACATGGAGAAGAACTTATGTGAGCAGGAGGAGCAAAGTCTTTTGAGTCTTGACAAGTATGCACACTAAACAACCGCTGGGAGATGTTGAACAGTTTTGCTTGTCAAATGTTAATCAATATACAGAAATCCATGAGGGAAAAACAATCTTGAATTGTGCTTTTCTGCATGATTCCAACAGTATATCCAGCATTGCATGGAAGCAAGATGATTCTTCCAAAACCAGAGAAGAGGTCATCAAATCTTATTGGTGAACAAGAGCATAAATTAATTGGGCAACTGTTTTCCATTGCCTAATATTGATGTGGGACCTAATTTGATTTCTAAATATAAATTGCTTGTTACAAACTATACTGATCCAGTCCAAGTATGGGCAGAAGCTGCTTCAGAAGTATAGACTTCCATCATCAAAAAATTCTATCCACGATGTTAAGAGGCATCATAATTGGAATCCTTGATTATCCTTTGACTCGGCTTCCATTGTCATTATGCTGGTTCATGATTCAGCAAAAGGACAGAGATCATATCTTAGATCAAATGTCCAAGTGGTTGCATTGGAAATATGACTTTACCTAGCAATTTTTGTCTTGCATGGGTTAGGGTAGCTTAGGAATATATCTAAATAATTTCAATGTCTGGGCATTAGTAGTTTTTGAATCTTGATTTTAGTCTATTTGCATTCCTCATATTTCTTATTTAAGTCATTTATAGTTTGCAGCTTTGTTGTTTTGATTTCATGAGTCGTTGAATAAAGTTTTGAGCAATCCATTATAGCGTTTTCTCATGCTTTAGATGATAGGTATCTTGCAGTTATAACCAAACAGTTTCAGCTGTGTCAAGTCACATGTCATAATTGAAGCAAGATCGGATTTGTTTCTTTATGGGTCTTGCATTGGTGGGGGTTAGGCATGGGTATTTTGGAGAGTTCTTGCGTCATATCTTGTAAATTATCTCATCATATTGTCCAAAAGTGACTCAAAGTTGACTGGATTGGTCTTATCTCAATTTTGGGACGAATTATACTCATCTCATGCTGATTTCATTAATCAGCTAGGGAATTTCTAAGGTTCTCCGTTTTCCACCAAGGAACGTTGTCCCCATATGGAGCCATTGTTAGCACCAGAAATTACACCCTATGTGATTTCGATGCCAACTTCAAGATTCACTTCTATTTCTTTCAATTTGTAGCAAACGGGACCCGATGAAGAGTTCATTAAGTTATCTAGCAGTTCCACTTGAGGATTCAGTGTCCTTGAATGCATGATGATCTTCCTATTTACTTTTTTTAGCCAGATGCCTGTCCCCTTTTGCAAGCAATATATGATGACTTAGAGGTGGTTCATGATACATTCAGGACTCGTGTGTGCATCCAGGTTTACTAGTAGTTTGCATGTGACATTCATGCAATTCCAATTCATTGTTATTTTTAGCAGTTGGAGTTCACATGTTGGATTTAATGATACATTTGGATTCCTTGACTCCATCAAGTATAATGAGAACATTTCCAACAACATGAGAGGTGTTTTGAGAAATTGATATTTCTAGCAATTGCAGCGATAGGGCTTGTATGGTGAAACACACAACATATCCAAGTTCCATACGGACAAATGAGTCTGATGAACCTCTTTGCAGCAACATGCAAGGTGGGACTATCTTTAGCAATGTCCATTTTTATACATGTTATTTATTTTAAGTGTTCCTTGGGTAGTGTCTTCACATTCCAAGGATGGTTGGTAGAATTACTATTTTTAGTAAATTCCTATTTTTAGCAGATATTACTATATTAGTGCACATGGGCCTGAGCATTGTCATATTCAGCTTTGTCATCCTTGGTTGGTAAGCGGTTTCTTCAGGAGTTGATATTTCCTTGTAAATTTTCAATTTGTCTGAAAATCTATTTTTAGTCAGTGACAAGTGGTAGAGAAGCATGGTGACATGTGGAGCCTTAACGTGAGTTCAAGTGGTCAGATGGTTGACCAAGAAGGTGTGAGAATTCCACCATGTGGCATCATTACCTTCATTCAGGGTTCTAAATTTCACAAATTGATGTGGGGATAAGACTTGAGTTCAAGGATTTTTTGGAGCAAGCTTATCCACTTGAATGAGGTGCTTCACCTTGAGAGTTTTTGGGAATACTTTTTGTGGATACCTTATCTCATGCACTTGAGAACCCTGCTATGAGGGGATACTTTTGGAAAGGACAATTTCTTTTTATTTTTCCTAGATAATGATTCGAGTTATTTTGAGCCAGAGAAGTGCACCACACTCAGTAGCTTATCTCATGCACAATGCAATGGAATTAAAGGCTATTCAAAGTAGATGAGGGCACACTCTTCCATGATATTTTTTCTCCACATGTAAATCAGGCAAATGAGATGGGTTTTCCAGGATGTGTA
Source organism: Pseudotsuga menziesii (assembly GCA_001517045.1). Classification (NCBI taxonomy): domain Eukaryota; kingdom Viridiplantae; phylum Streptophyta; class Pinopsida; order Pinales; family Pinaceae; genus Pseudotsuga; species Pseudotsuga menziesii. The sequence goes on from LPNX011118152.1 coordinate 133,573, forward strand.
GTTCTCTTTAATTTATCTTATCCATTCTAGTTCAATTCATATTTATGTACTGCAGTACAATTCGACCTCATCCAGTTTAGTTGAGTTCAGTACTATTCATGGTAGGAGAGGACACTCCACTTGAGGGTTGACAACTTGACTTAAGTTAGGTTATCCATACCCCATGCATTGTGCTTTTAATGGAGAGCTATGGTGTACCACTTAGGAAGGAGTCTATTTAATGATTATGGAGAGATTGTAAAAAGGTCAGATTCCTTGAGATTGAATCCAAATTTAGTTGTAATTGCCAAAATTCTAGATAATGGATGAAGCTTAAGCACTTGGTCCACATATTTCCTCTCATGTCAATGTATTGAGTTCTATTGATTGATGCTTGCAACCTTCTCGCTTTGTTTGATTAGGTCAGCTTTATAATATTTTATGGGTATTCCTCCTTTGGTTTTAATGAAGTTATTGCAAATTTGAGCAGTTTTTCCTGACCCCAAGGGTTTCTAGGGTAAATAAGTTCACTCACTAACTAGATTTTGAGCAACCATGATTGGGTTGGGTTTCCATTATTGATCATAGGGTTCAAGGCATATCGATTCGGTGAGACTTATCCAGTGTACATGCTTCATTGGAATTCAGAATTCTCCATCTCCAAACAAACACTTGTTTTAGTCCACATCTAACTCCATGATCCAATAGCAAGAACTAGTTTACCAAAGCTGTTAGTTTTTTACTTTTGTGCTTTTTATGTACTCGTTGACCCAGTTTGCTTTCATTGACCCAATCCAAATGTATTTGGAGATAGAGATAACCCCCTAATGTTGGCATGAACCAAGCCAAAGTGAAAGGATCTTAAGAGGTGAAAGGTCCTTCACTCTTGAACAAATCACTCAGGGCTCATTATGTTCCAGTTCTGGATTTAAGTGATAATGAAATGAAAGAGCATATATATAATCACATACACAGATATATTGCAAGAAACACAATGATTCAGTAAACTTAGATTCTATTAAATGAATGAAACAGAACAGACTGTAAAATAAAAACAGCTAGAATGGTGGTAGTTATATCTTTGAAAAAAGATGTGGCGGCTACGCTCATTCATCACAAGTTGATTACAAAAGGAAGTTGATGGGCCTTTTTATCATAAGCATGAGGGAGAAAACCCTAACATCCAAAAATCTAACCCTAGGAGATGATCTGTAAAAAGGTTTGTGGGTCCCAAGGTGGTTAGTTGAGGTTTCAACTTCTCGGGGCATAACTGTTGCATATGATCTCTGTTTAGGGCATTTGGTAGCTCGTTGGAAAGATCTAGCCGATAAGTACACATTTTTCCCATCCAATCTTTCCTTTGGCTATGATTGGATTGTGACATCACCAAAAAATGTCATTTAGGACCTCAAGAGTCAAAACGACTCTGAAAATTTTGGACACAAAAATCTGTAAAACTGCCAAACTGGAAAAACTGTCTTGAGCTCGTGGAGCAGGTGGGTGGAAACCGATATCCATCTGGAACAGTCCTCTGACCCGAAAAACTGCCAAATTGGAAAAAATGTCTTGAGCCAGTGGAAAAGGTGGGTGGCCACCGATATCCATCTAGATCACATTATGGGTGTTAAAAGGAAACACATGGAATCCAACATGATGTTAGGCACATCTCCATTAGTAACTTGTTGAAAGCCACATAATTAGCAGCATTATCATCAAGTACTTGCACCACATGCTACACACCCACCTTTGAGAGAAATTCATCGAAAAAATCACACAACACTGCTACATCTTTAACATGTGTTGATGCTTTAATGAGTTTCATAAACATCGACCCTTGGCACATTTTATAAGGAAATCAAGAAGAGTCCTACCCTTCCCATTCATCCAACCATTAGACATCACCATGCATCTTTTGGCCTCCCATGACTTTCTTTACTCCTATTCCACTCCCTACATCGGCCTTTCCTTTTGAAGGAGTGACCCTCGCAATTCCTTGTAGGTAGGGACTTTTTACCCCTAGCGAACAATAGTGGCAGCATCAAACATACCTTAGTAGAATGTATCAGTCATGGAAACAGTTAAAGGTATATTGCTCCAAAAAAAATACATCACCACAATCGTTTTTGCTTCTTCTGTCTCGTTTTTGTTAACTACTAATCTAATAGAAGGTTGTAACCCCTATCCAGTTCTTGGACAAAAAATGTGAGGTTCTCATAGAGGTAGAACTCGTGGAGTCCCTCTCACTATCTCCACTGTTGAATAAGCCTATGTTTTTGGAGGATGTAGCAATTCCTCCAACAACAATTCCATGTTTTAGAGTCATTGACTTGACCTTGTTTATGTCCAATTCATGAAGATCCTCATGGAAAATTCAGATGACTTATGGGGATGCTTTATCACAACCTACAACATCATTCCCTGAGATCCTTTCCAAATGGTAAACCACTCCATTCATTTTTGTTCCACATAGCTTAGAACTGAATATCATTTTGTTTATCCCATCTTCAAGTTCACCATACTGTGAAAATGGGTCCAAAGGCTTCAGCATATTAGCAAGGAAATGACCAACTTCATTCAAACTTCAAACCTAGGGTTAAAAAAACGTAAAAAATGAACATAAAAGACTGTTGGAGAAAAAAAACAGACCTCTGAACTTCTATAATCCAGGAAAAAATGGTAACAAGAGGCAAGAAGTATGCACTTTGCAAATCCTTGCAGAAATTTGGAAAAAAATGAAGTGTTATGTTGATCAACACATCCCTGGGAAATGAAAAACATGGGCAGCAATCAATCCCATCCTTTCTCTGAGAAAAAACCTTCAATGGTGGTGAAAATGATTCTTTGGCTAACTTTGACTCCATAGCTCTCAACCCCAACAGCTGCAAAGAACAACCTCCCCCAAAAAATCCAGTTTTCCAGCTTTATTAGTGCTTTTTCTCCCATTGACTCGTGATTGTTTCCAATTTGAATTAATCCCATTTTTTTTTACTTTTTGGAAATATTGCAATTATTTGCATGCAATTAAACATTTATAGGGATGCTTTGGATTAATCGTGATCAATTTGATTAATCAATGATTTTTTCACTCCATATTTTCAAAGATAGCAGGTTGCATATTCCAACAAGCAACATGTACCCAAACTCTCTTTGTCATTCATTTTCCTATGAGGCCACTATTTCTTAACTTTGTTCCGCTAGGGTGCAGCTCAAAAACAAATTGGTTTCCAAGATCAATGATCTACCTAAGAAGGACCTCAGTGTTTCCAACGGCCACACTGCCACTCTGCCCAAATCTAATTTATCTGATGCACCTTGACAGTAAGTATGAAACTTTTAACCGAAGGATACAACATCCAAACTGCACCACCGTGTAGTGTATCTAGTACTGCAAGATAGCATGTGTAGGCAAATTTTATCTCAACTCTAATACGGTGATACCACTAGAGAATTTGCATAAGCATAAACAGACTTATAAAATAACTCAAAGAGATTTATAGCAGATTGAATAATATTATAATTTCATTAATATCGATGCAAAGACAAACAAACCATGAAAAGTTTAACACTCAAAAGCTAATACTTCAAATTAGCTAATTACAGTTCACTTCTTCAAAACTGAAAGAGAATCCCACATCTCCAATATTTATCTTTTAACAAGATGACCTGTGAAAACTATTGCCAAGGAACAGATTCGCCACTGAAGTCTGAACCACTGGCATTAGTACTTGAATACCACCCATTATCACTTGAATACCACCCCAAGCTGGGGTAATTATATGACAAATAAGTCATATGCATAGGAGAAGCTCTTGCAAACCTCCATAAAGTTTATAGCCACAATCCCTTGCAAGAACAAGGAAAATGCCATATGCTAACCATGTCCTACTTAGTTGTCTACTCCCAGACCAAGGTAAGAGAAGTGTCAGCACAACACCTCTACAGGGACGACTTTCCCTACAACCATAGATACCTTACTAGATACTCATCACTAGCCTCTGTGCTAACAAGAGAAGATCTACATATTAGAGCCTCCTTGTTAGTTCAAGGAGCGGGATACACTCTTGGTGACATTACAATAGCAATAATTCCTATGGCCATCTCCCACTACCATCCCTCATGGGTGCAGGTAAATAGCCGGTCAATGCAATAACAATGATGGAGAAAGGCAATAAAATAGAGCTGGACCCAAGTACATAGAGCAGGCAAATGGAATGTTTGACATCCTAAAACAAACTCTTGGAACATGCAGCACAAAAGACATGAGAAACCCTCTTCTCTCAAGGTGGTCAATAGATAGAAGCAAAAATAGTTGGAGTGTAGTTGGAGCGCTAATGCCCAAACCTAATTTCCCATTAAGTTTCCAATTCCCATTAATTCCTCACCACTTAAACAGAAAGGTAAATGGATTTACTGCATTTGTCATACCATATGTTCCCCCTCTAGTTGTCGTAATGCAATCCCAGTCGACATGCATTTGAATTATATTTCTTTCAAACTCTTAATTTATACCCTAATAACATAATAAAGTGGACAGGATAGACTCATAGAGAATAATTCACACAGAAAAGTACATCCCTTTCTTAATGGAGCTTGGCCTTAATCTGTTTACAAAAGTAGGATGTCATCAGAAAACACATTTAGTACAGCATTGACAAGTACTTACATAGCAACTTTATAACATATATAATAAAATCAAAAAATAATTGTTATTCCCCCAATGGTAACCAGAGATTCAATTCCTACAGGCAACATATATGCCTTTTTCATTTAGACGTGGAGTGAATTACCAGTGCAAGACTTCATCACTAAAAGGGCCTAAAAATACCCCATCCTTTTACTATATTATCATTGTTACACATTGACAATCTGCATTCTGTCTGATTAAGAAACAATAATTTTCTATTTCCTTTGTTTTTTGCTACATTACATGTGAGATCTTGCTTAGCTCCCAGAAACCATAAAGATCCTACCTTGCCAAGAAACACACCCCGGTATTGATGCAGAATCAAGAACAGATGTGACATTTCACTTAAATATCCAAATAATAATAGCAAGCTGAGTTCAGAAAATCGTACAACAAAAAAGGTTGCAACTCAATGATTAGACGTCTCTTATAAAATAGAAGACTGAAAATAAAACCTTGCATTTAGCAGTAAACCACTATCTCGGAATTTTATGGTATTCCAGATTAAAAATATAAAAAATTTGAAAAAAGGAAGTTGAGTTGAGCCCACCATTCATTAGTGTCAAGTTCCTCCTCCCTCCTCAATAAAGTCAACTATTTCAAAAGATGCTAATCATATTAGCTCGAGTAATACCTTCGAATCTAGCACAGATATTTAGTGATATTTCCAAAAATACATAAGCCGCTCGGAGTAATAAAGATTGGTGAGGATGAACTAGAAGCAACAAATCTGAATAACACTCTCTATGATTCCTATCTTCTAATTTTGAAGACCTTCCTTAGTGGAGGACAGACAGATCGAAAAAAATGGGCTTAGCATTATGTGTTTTGCCAAGTTATTTTTTATTCTTTACAATCCCAAGTTATTAATTAAAGAAAACATCCATATAAAAGTTTCTTTTGAAAATGCTGAATATATTACTTCATAGAACAAATAAGTACATCATGAAACACCTGAACATACCTTCTCTATTATGTTAGAGGCTATGCAAAACACCCTGAACATACCATAGTATATTTGGACATTCTCAACTTTTAGGGCTTGAAGGATAAAGTTGGTGCTAATGGGCTGGCCGGATCCTTTTGCTTGAAGGATTCTTGAAGTTTTATGTGTAGTATATATTAAAGCTTGTAAGGCCAGTGCTAATGGTTTGGATCCATCTACCAAGTGGATTAGTGCAGTTATGAGCATATTTAATTTCAGGTAAATTTTCCACCAATAAGTATTTAAGGAATTCTAGACAAGTATTTGTATGGTCCTGATCAGTGACAAGATAGATGAATAGAAATGCTAAAAGGATCCCCCCTAACAGTTTAGTTATCAATAGAAATATAGAAATAGGCCTGCTAGGTTATCAATTATATTAGATTATATGTGAGGAAAATCTAGTGTAACATCAAGGAACTATGGGAAATCTTTAAATACTAAAGAATAGGAATGCTAGATTATCCACAAGATTTATGATAATGGTTGAATCGCTTTGAGAAAAACTCTAGTGGTTCCCAAAGGATCTCCAGAAGGGAGTACCAGGTATGCCATTCAGTTTACTTATGATTCCAGAAAGTTTGTAGGTTGAATTGAGAGGATTTTCCAATAATGTGGCAGCTTTACATCATTTTGTGTGGCTTTTAAGTGATTGATATGGTGTGGGTTGTGGAAGCTAGCGCAATAAAGTAAAATCCAGTAACAAAGAGCAAAATGGGTCTAGGAGGAGAGTCTTAATGTGGACAGAAATCACACCACATGTATATGTAGCTGTATTAGCATCCACATATATAACAACCGCAAGCCAAAGAGGCCCAACATGACACGAAACCAAAACCACTGACGAGCTTAGTTTTGGATTATGCACCTATTCTATGCATTTTACTTGCCAAACTATTATTGTTGTGGACCTTGCATGGATGACTTTTAGCTCAACGTAGCATGAAATTAAAGCCACCGAATATCTTACTACTGGATTATGCATATATTTTCTGCATTTTACTTGCCAAACTACTATCAAAAAATGTCATATAGTATTGAAATTGAAAGTTAATACCATACCTGGGTTTGCATCTTGCAATCTCATATTCAATTTCTGGGGCTTCTGTTTCCAAAAAGTACTCCACAAGGTCTGCGGCAGTGTCTGGGACCACGCGAGCCTAACGCAAAACAAACAGACACTCCATCTTCATCAATGATTGTTGCCGCACCATGTATAAACTAATGACTGGGAAAGGGCTTGTAGGACCTTAGAAGCTATTATACCCAAGAGAAAACTAGAAAGCAGAAGAATTGGAGCACAGAAAGAACGACTGACCTCTCGAGCAGCTCGTCTTCGCTCTCTTTCCTGGCGAAGTTGGCGTTGCAAGGCCTCCTTCTGCTCACCATCTTCTTCGAATTTCTTTTGAAATTCTCTTCTGGCAATGTGTCCACCACTGGGAGGGCCAAGAATACCCTCTGGGTCCTTCCTTCACCCCGCCCATCATTCAATTCAAATGCACAACATAAGGTTTCACTTACAAGACATAACAAAGGCAGTATCGACATATATATCTATCTAAATCAGAAAGTTGCTTACCCATCCAACGCAACAACTGACACTCGACCTCAGCGTGTTGGTATTGAAAGAGAGAGTGCCAAAATTAAGAGAGCGGAAGTGTGGCATCCCAGCTGGGAAAGGGATGGATAATGCAGTGCAGGTCCAGTTCTGGCATGTTAACAACATGGGCAAGCGCAGGTGTGCCATCGATACGATATATGGATATCAAGATACCAACTTCAATTTCTTATTTCGCTTAAACAAAAATTCACAGCTCTATCCGCAGCATCTTGGCTTCTTTTAATGGAGCTCTCCTGTGGCTGACCAAAATAACGCCAACTCAATCCGGAAAATTTTTAACCACACATCATCTAGCAACCGCAGATTGTCGCCATATGCTTATCCATGTAACGTGTTATTTCACAAAAACAATGTTGTTTAGCAGTGTATAATTACATGTTTTGAATAAATATTTCGCTTGCTTAAAACTAATTTTCACAGGTCAAAATTCCCGCCGTGATCCTAAAGCTCTTGGAGGAAAGGGCAATAGTATATAGCAAGTTGATAGGGTGGCATTTTCTATAAGTGAGGCCAAAAGTAAAGTCATCCACAAAAAGTAAAGTCATCCACACATTATTGCACTGTTGTAGAAAGCTGGACGGCATTTCTATATGTTTACTTTTTTCCTAGGAGAAAAATAGTTGTTCATTGTTATTCATTGAATCAAAGGTAACTAATTACAGCGCAAGAGGATCTTCTCTGCAGCAGCTATGTCCATACAAAAGAGAAAAAAAACAGCCTCACCAAAGAGATACTACTCCACAAAAAAGTTACAGATACAAGACAATCTGTCAATACACCGAGGGATCAACAATCCCAATCAATCCTTAATCCAAGGAGAGACATAGAATATCCTCCAAACATCTTCCCAATCTCCAAAATGTCTACAGAGAAAGCAAGCAAAACCATACATGGCTTATCTGAGGAGGCACTTATGGGAATGCAATACTAAAAATAAGGAGGAGAACAGTGTCAACCTCAACAATCCAAAAGGATGTGATACTCAGTCCTGCCATACTCATGGAAAAACATACATCAAAGATGTAGTAAGAAGTAGGTCAGCCCAAAGTCAATAAAACTGAATAGAACCATTCTCAACACATTCACCTTCAGTGAATTCTGTGTAACGTAAGAGGCCAGAGGCCAATGTAAGTGCCTCCTTAGATAAGCCATCGGCCTTCACATTGTATTCTCTGTAAACATGCTGGAGATCAAGATGGTGAAAGAAGGATTCCAAAAGTCTAATATTATGACACCACCCATCCAAATTGAGAGCAGTGAGAGCTACCTTCTGATTAGCCGAGTTGATCATGGCAGTTGAGTCACCAAAAACATGGAGAGAAGGTAGACCAAGTTCCTTGGCCATTGCAAGCAGAGTCCATAGTTCAAGTAATTCAGATCGAGTATTGGTGCTCTGACGACAACCCATTTTAATGCAGAAATAATGACTCAGACTGGTCATCAAATAAACACACCTACACCCCCAATCATGTTAGTTGAGGCCCCATCAAAAAAATCTGATGGGTACTGCAAAACAAGAGCCTCCCCAATATTTCTCTTTTTTTTGTTCTTTTGAGCAATCACATGAAAAGACTGAAGCTGTTGCAAGATGCTGTGACAAATAACAATTGTGTCCGGAGTGAGATCTTCAAAGATAACTCTATTTCTAGTGAGTCACAATTGCCAAGTCGTGAGGAGTGAGAGATGGAGAAGCTCTTTTTCATTTTTAAACCACAAATCCAATTTGACTTCAAATGAGGGCTCATTCCAATCCAAAGACCGATTCAGTCTGGTGCTGAGACAGTGAAAAATATGACGAGTGAAAGAACAAGTAGAGAAGAGATGATTCACCGACTCTTCATCGTACTTACAAAAACTGCATCTGTTGGGGCATGACCATCCCCTTCTTATCAAGTTATCCCAAGAGTTAATCCGATTTTCCAAGCACAACCAAATAAAACAGATCATTGTAAGAGGAATGTTACAATTCCAAATGAGATTAACAGCACTGACAGGCTGAGCTGAGAGTAAACTCGAGGAGATGAGTTTGTATGCAAGCTTAGTGTTGACCGTACCAGTGGCCTTATTATACATCCAAAGTAGCGAGTCTTTTTTCTCACCAAGTCTAATACCTCCGTGAGATAGATCACTGATATACTCAGTCCAAAGGTCTTTCCAACAGCCACCCAGCTCCAAATCCTTGGCCGATAGCCAATAAGACTGAGAGGAAGCACCAGCGCCAATGTTACGGGCATGAAACAGTGATGTAATACCACAGTCCTCCAAGTAATCTTTGAGATCCAGTGGAAGAACAAAGGAGGAGTTTAAGCCTGCCACAGGGTCAATTCCAATTCTGATACTCATGCCATTTCCAACCTTCCATCCCAGGCATCTAGTGATCCACGAAAGAGATCTAATGAAGCCATTCCACATAAAGGAAGCTCCTTGTACAGTAAACTTCTGACTTCGAAACCAATATTCCACTGGCTGATTTTTAAAATATTTATGCTGAATAATGTGTCACCAAATACCCTTACCATGCAGAACCATCCAACAGCTTTTGAGTCTGAGAGATAAGTTGAACCAGTCCAGGTTCTTGATATCCCAACCTCCGAACTCATATGGTCTCGAGATAGTATGCCATCCTACCAGGTGCATTTTGTAATTCTCATCCACATTTCCCCAAAGGAAATTGAATATAGAGTGTTTGAGACAGTGCAATATAGACTTGGGGATCCGCGCTAAGGTGAGCCAATAGACAGTGAAACCCATAAGAACGGATTTCACTAAAATCAATCTACCACCAAGAGAAAAAAGTCTGTACGTTCAATTACTTATCATTTTTTCAAACATTTTCATGATCCATCTCCAATCACTTATACAGTAACTGAAAGGTTTAAGGTAGTAGCCAAGGTATTTGAACCCAACAATAATAGGTGTCGGAATATATTATATTCCTTCGAAGGTAATAATGTCTTTGTATTATGTCGAAAGTTCTCTACAATCTTATGTAAAAGAGTAATACATTTAACCCATAGTTATATGGTGTTGTATTTACTTGTGTAGAGTATTTGTCCATGGTATTGTATTAAAATATATTATTTTGGAGAATTATATTATCCCACATGCAATATGTGAGAGTAATTCCTCCTCATCTCTTAGTATATAATAGGGTCAAGTGAGTCTCTACACAATCATGTATTCTTGATGTAGTAGTGGTATTATTGTGACACTGTTCTACATCGTCTATATTCTTTGGGGTATTTATGCTTTGCTCTCTTGTAAGATTGGAGAAGACATTCTGGAGATAATAGAAGACTACCTTCCCGTGGATGTAACCCATTAGGGTGAACCACGTATATCGGTGTTCTCTTGTCCTTTTCTTTTCTTGTTCTTATATTTTATGATATGTTGTTGGTTGCTTATTTAGGTTAACTAGTTTAGCTTGACTCTACTATTCTAACATGGTATCAGAGCACATGTCTCGAGTTCAATTCCCCCAAGCTACGCCGGAGGTAGGGTGTTAGAGTCTCGATACAAACTCCTCATGGTATAACTGCCGCACCTCTGGGAATATAAAAATGTGGACTAACTGCCACGCCTGGTTATAAGGCCTTGTGTTGGGTTTCAAATGTTCATCAACATCTGCAGGTTTTGGTGTAATGGCAAACTGGCCATTTATGGGCTTCCTTTCGGTAATAAAAATGGTCGTAACTTGGTCATTTCTTACCGGATTTTTTTATTATAGCCTGTTTTTTGAATTGGAACATCCATTTTGGATCCACCAACGCAACTAGAACAGAAGACTGGGCTTCTCTGGGCACATTTTTTTCACAGGGTTGTAAGTGAAAGTTTCTCCTCTTTTCTTTACTATATTTCTAACTATGCTTTTACAGATTAAGATCAGTAAAGTGTAACTGTTTTCAAGTTCTTCACTGCTTTTCTGTCATTTTTCAGTATTAGGATTTCTTGTTTCTTGACAAAATTTCACTCATTATGACTTCCGAAGTAGCTTCTGTTCCTGAATTAGTTGGGGAGCTCATTGGTCAAACTATTGCAGATGGTCTTCAGGGAAGTATTGAGGCAGAAGACAACCCGGTTAAGATGATCTAATCATCACAAGCAGCCAGCTTACATTAATTCAAAATCTAAAAAGTGATCTTCAAAAGAAGTTTGAAATGACTGACCTTGGTTTATTGCATTATTTCTTAGGTCTTCAAATCTAGCATATGGCAGATGGTATGTTTCTCTCTTAGCCAAACCATGCTACAGACCTGTTGGCTCGTTTCCATATGAGTGATTGTAAATATGCTCCTATGCCATTTCAATCTGGTGTAAAGTTAACCGTTGAGTGTACCACACCGTTTGTTGATGCTACTCTTTATCGTCAGCTTGTAGGCAGTTTGATATATTTAACTCGCAGCCGACCAGATCTCTCTTTTGCCGTCAGTTTGATTTCTCGGTTCATGCAACAACCTCATGAAATTCATTGGTAGGAAGCCAAGAGGATTCTGAGATATTTACAGGGGACATTACACTATGGTGTTTTTAATTCAAGCAGTACTATAGTTTCACTCTCTTGTTACACATATTTTGATTGGGTAGGTGACAGTTCTGATCGATGGTCCACTGCAAGTTATGTATTTCAACTTGGTTTAGGTTCGATTTCTTGGTTAAGCAAGAAGGTGAAGACTCTTTATTTATCTTCATGTGAAGCAGAATATAGAGCAGCCAAAGAAGCAGCTAAAGAAGCAGTTTGGTTACGGCATGTTCTTACAGAGCTTGGTCTGGCTCTGAAATCGTCCACTATGTTGAAATGTGACAATCAGGGTGCAATCTAGCTTGCTTATAATCAGGTATATCACTCTAAGACAAAGCATCTCGACCTTGACGCTCATTACATTCGCGGACTTGTGGCAGATGGTATTCTTTCTTTTCAGTATTGTCCTACCAAGCAACAGGCAACAAAAATTTTCACCAAATCCTTCACCGAGACGAAGTTTATGCATCTTCGTTTCTTGCCTGGAATGCTGGAAGTTGTCATCAAGGGGGAGCAGTAATGACTCCTTCCTTCCTTAATGTTAGTGTGGGCCCTTCTTCCAACCATTATTAAGGGGGAGTGTTGGAATATATTATATTCCTTGGAAGGTAATAATGTCTTTGTATTATGTCGGAAGTTGTCTACAATCTTATGTAAAAGAGTAACACATTTAATCCATAGTTATATGGTGTTGTATTTACTTGTGTAGAGTATTTGTCAATGGTATTGTATTAAGAGATGTTATTTTGGAGAATTATATTATCTCACAGGTAATATGTGAGAGTAATTCTTCCTCATCTCTTACTATATAATAGGGTCAAGTGAGTCTCTACATATCATGTATTCTTGATGTAATAGTGGTATTATTGTGTCACTATTGTACATCATCTATATTCTTTGGGGTATTTTTGCTTTGCTCTCTTGTAAGATTGGAGAAGAGATTCTGGAGATAATAGAATACTACATTCCCGTGGATGTAACCCATTAGGGTGAACCATGTATATCGATGTTCTCTTGTCATTTTATTTTTATGTTCTTATCTTTTATGATATGTTGTTGGATTCTTAGATAGGTTAACTAGTTTAGCTTGACTCTACTATTCTAATATGGTATCAGAGCAGGTTGTTATGATCTAGTACCTTCTATAGCTTTCAATCAATAATGATTATCATTTGAGCATTATCATTTTGTTGTAGATTTGCTTTCTATCTGGTAGCCATTAGGTTTCTCTTCAAATCTGGGCATATTTCTGCATTTTTTTACCCTAACCCTAACTTGTTGTGTAAGATTTTTGCATAATTTTTTCAAGGGTTTCTTGATGTTTTTTCTGTAGATCTACATGATTTCGGGGCTCTCCTCAAGGAGATCTTTCTTCCGATTATAAAAATGACAGTTATAAAAAGGGCCGTAATTTGATCACTTTTTACCAAAATTTTTATTATAAACTATTTTTGGAATTGGAAATGCCATTATGGATCCACCTACGCGGCCAGAACAGAAAACTGGGTATTTTTGGGCTTCATTTTAGTAATAAAAACGATAGTTATAAAAAAAGGGTTTTAACTTGGTCACTTCTTACCGTTTTTTTATTATTATAACCTGTTTTTGGAATTGGAACAACCATTCTGGATCCACCTACGCGACCAAAACAGAAGGTTGGTCTTTTTTAGGCACATTTTTTCACAGGGTTGTAAGTGAAAGTTTCTCCTCTTTTCTTTATTGTGTTTCTAACTGTGCTTTTGCAGATTCAAATCCGTAAAGTGTAACTATTTTCAAGTTCTTCACTGTTTTTCTATCATTTTTCAGTACTAAGGTTTCTTATTTCTTGACAAAATTTCACTCATTATGACTTCCGAAGTAGCTTCTGTTCCTGAATTAGTTGGTTCTAACTATCTTGCTTGGAAGAAAAAGATGATTGATGTTCTCAAGAGTAAGAATCTTTGGAGGCTAGTTAATGGTGAACACAAGACACCTACTGTTGCTGATGATTTGGCTATATGGGAAGCTAAAAGTGATCAAGCAAAGGGGCTCATTGGTCAAACTGTTGTAGATAGTCTTCAGTTAAGTATTGAGGCAAAAGACATCCCAGTTCAGGTATGGCAAATTCTTTCCTCTTTATTTGATAAATCTGATGATGTTTCTGCATATTATCTTGAAAAGAAGATCTTTGACCTCGAACCTACTGACTTTGAAAGAGTTGAGTTATATCTTGTTGAATTGGAAACTTTAAATGAGAAATTAAATAGTTGTGGTAAATATTACAAGAAAACTGACACTGCTCTTATTATTCTTGTAGAACGTAAAATGCCATCTTGTTTTGATATGTTCATCCAAACTAGGAATAGGGCTCTAGAATTGTCTCAAAGTACTACAAAGCATTCTTTTGATGATTTTTGTAAAGAATTGATCAATGAGCAAGAAAGGTTAATTGTTTCAGGACAACTCACACCTAATAAAGCTCTAACTGCACTTAATAAGCATCATAAGAAAAATTTTAATAACTTTTGTGAGTCTCAAGTTTTCACTAACCAACAAATAGCAAGTGGGTTAAATTGCAGCTAGAAGATACCTTGATACATGTAATATCCTCGTTTTGTTGTGCATTTGAAATCAACAAATTCAGGCTTTCAATAACCAGAATGAAGAGGAGTGGTGATAGGAGGCATCCCTGTCTAATACCCCTCAAAACATAAAAAATTTCGGAAGGGGTCCCATTAACTAGAACTGCAAAATTTGAAGAGCTTACACACCCCATAATCCACATGCACTCCAATCTACAGTAAGACAAGTCTAAGGAAATTCTAGCCAACACGTTCGAATGCTTTCACAAGATCCAACTTGAGCACCATAACCTTTTTCTTTTTAACCTTGATAGAGTGCAATAATTCCTGGGTGATTCCCATAGGCTCGATAATTTATTTGTTGTGGAGAAACCCAAATTGATTAGAATAAATGGACCTGTCTAAGAAAGGTTTCAGTCTGATGGCAACAATCTTTGAAATGGTCTTGTAAACCAAGTTACACAGAGAAATAGGCCTGAAGTCAGCAAAGGTGAGGGGATTATCACTTTTAGGAATAAGAGTGATGAAGGTGGCATTTAAGGCACTAGAGACCTTGCCTTCCATCCTAGACTGTTCCACTGCCCCAAGTAATTCAGTACCCACAAGCTCAAAAAAAATTAGAAATAATTCCACAGGCCAACCATCAGAGCCAGGACTCTTGTCTTTCTTGAATCCCTTAAGAACACCTTCAATTTCAGAAAGAGTGATAGCAGAGGAAAAATAGTCCCTTTCTTCCTCTTGTACAAAGGTAGGGAAGAGTTGAATGACTTTGAGTTGGTCCTCGATGTTTGTACAGCTCTCATCTTTAAACAGGTCAGCAAAGTGTTGTGCACCCATCTATTTGAGTTGTCCATCATCCTCAATCATATTACCACCATGATCCTTCAGGGCCCAGATAGATTTGGAGTTCCTTCTAGCAGATGCATAGGAGTGAAAGAAAATTGTATTCACATCACCTTCCTTTATCCAATCAATTATGCTCTTTAGTTTCCAAGTAGACACATGGTGAGCCAACAATGACTCCTTTCTAGACTTCATCCGAGAGAGTTGTGCAGCCTCACTATTAGTCAGAATGCCCGAGATCCTGGCAGATAGGATAGCATGAATAGCAAAATCAATCTCAGATGTCTCCTTTGCCTTAGCCAATACCATCCTTTTTTCCTAGTCTTTTACAGAGCCCTTGAGTCTCTTAAGTTTGAAAGTGAGCACAGACATAGGGTCACATGAGGAGGGCACATCAGTCACCTAGAAGAAGTGAACAATATCACTGAAATCGTTTTCTAAAATCCAAACCATGTTGAATTTAAACGTATAAAGGTGACAAGAAGGCATACAATTCCATTCTAGACACATCTCGAAAGTCGTAATCCATGATCGGTAATGATTCAATGAAGGAATTAGTAGGTGAGAGGCCATAAATCTATCAAGTCTCTTGCTAATACCTTCAGTACCGACACGACCATTCCTCCACGTAGGACTAGATGCAAGAGGTGCCAAGTCTACCATATTCTTGGTGCATAGGAGATGTGAAAAGTAAGGAACCAAATGATCAAGACGGGCATTGTTCCCCCAGATTTCAACGTCAGATAGTGTGAAATTCAAATCCCTAGCCAGAATAAGGTTGGGAAAATAAAAAATACCCCCAGCCAAGAAATTATCCCAAAAATAAACTTTGTTAGAGTAGGGTCCATAGCAGTTAATGATAGAGTAAACAGAGTCAATGCCCTTGAATATAGCCTTAACTAGAATGCCAACATAAAAGTGGAAGGCTTTGCAGCGAGTAACCTGGGAATTCCACCCAGTGAGAAGGCTACCCGAATGATCTAGGGAGTCAAGGACACAAAACCCCCAACCAGGCCTCAATTTGGAGAACAAACACAGAGCAAAATAAAAATCACACATTGTTTCCTATATCAAGATCATGTCAGGGTTCAAGGAAGAGAACAATGGCCTAAGGGATTTTTGTTTGGGGAGCCCTCCAAACCCTCTTATATTCATGGAGAGTAGTCTCATTGATCAACCTGATTGACATGTTACTTTGATGTAAGTTCCTAGTGAAGAGAGTTTGAGGATCTAGCAGCTGCCTTAATCCTGGCAGAGAGAGGGGTATAGAGTCCAGAGGGGCCAGAATCCACAGAGGTGCCCAAATAGGGTTTGTTTTTTCTAGACTTCCGGATAGTGACATTCTCGAACCTGATCGAGTCCAGTGGGAGAGTAGAGGGGGGTACAAGAGATTTATCAGAAAAATTTGCTAGAGATTTAAGGAGATAGGGGTCCAAGAAGGAGGGAGAGGAAGTAGGACTCAAAGCAGCAGTGGACTCCAAGAGAGGAGAGTTCCTCGAGAATGGTGGAAAATCCTCTAGAGTAAAGGTAGGGGGAGAATCAATAGGGGCTGAGGAAGGAGCAAGAGGAGAGGAATCCGAAGGGAGACAAGAAGCATGAGGGATAATACAAACCAGAGGAGGATTAACAGAGGGAGGAGGAAGTGAAGCCAAAGCAATAGTCTCCACATCTTGGATGTAGAGGAGCTCCCCTTTTGTGAGATCACCATAAGGGGTGGGAGAGGAAGAGTCATACACTCCGAGAGAGGGAGTAGCTTCAGTCAATACCACGAGGAGTGTGGCCACCGTCGAGGAGGGAGGGGATGCAGAGGAAGAACCTTAGCCATCCTCTTGTCAAAGATGAGATGGAAATCCTTTTCAACATCAACAAAGGGCCCAAGGGTAGTGGCAATGCCAACCAAAAAATCTGTGTTCTAGAGCGGAAACGGGAGAGCAGGAAACAAAACCCAGAGGTGTCTCTTGACAACCCTCTCCCTAAGCGGGTCAAAGTTAGAATGCCAACAACTCAGAACCAGAGATCTGTTCTCTACAGTCTAGAGCGAGTTCAGAATGCGGGTGGCATCAGCATCATCTATAAAAACAAATACAAGCCATTTATTAGCCAACAGACTAATGGTAGGTATATAGTTGAGAATGGGCTTCCAGTGGGTCATGGCCCACACTACCCATTCTTCTTACTTTAGGGCACAATACTCCAAACGCCCAATAAGGGCCCGACGACAGAGTTCAGAAACCCTATCTAGCATCACGTCTTTTCCAAGCACATATCTGCATTTAGCGTCAAGTGCTTTCAGAACCTTGGTTTTTTCGACGGGAGTGTGGAAAGGAAGAAAGTCATGAGCGCCCACGATCCTGTCCCCCATAGGGATTGGAAGACTAACCAATATCAGAGGAACCCATGCCTATAAGGCAGAGTTAGGTCAAGGTAGGTAGCCCGAAAGGAGCGGCCGATGACAACAAAACCACAGGTGAAGGACCGACCAAGGTTTCAAGAAATAAATCGGTAACAGAGAAGCCGGGAAACGTCGGTAACAAGACACAAGGTAGGGAGGAAGACGGGGAGAACCGCCTTGTGAAAACCCACCAGAAAACCACCAGAAAACTGGTCAAATACCCAAGAAAGCACACGAAACAGAACAGGAAGGGCTAATGCTAAGAAAGGATCCCTAATTCCCACTTGTTTTACATGGTTGGTAGTAGGCCCTCTTCAATGGAGGGAGGACTCCATGTGGGTAGCGGCGCAATAAAACAACCAACAAACATCCTAGAAAAGTGGAACCCAAAAACAGTAAAAGGAAAAGGAGAGCTGACAACAAAGTACCTGGTCAAATATGCAAGTGGAACCAAGCCCTCGTGGAGCAGAAGCCCATCAGAAGTTGTGCAAATGCGAGAAAGGTGCAGGAAAGTCCACCAGAATCAAATAGAAAGCGTCGAGCCCAAACAATTTGAGGAAAAACCTGTGAAACACGTAGGAAAGTCCAACAGAATCATACATAAAGTGTCGATGGGGTCAAAGGTTCCTGTCACAACCGACCACAGAATCTGGAACAGTGACCCAAAAGAAGAGTCGCTTCCATATATGTTTACTTAAATCTCATGTTGCAGTGTTTTAACATGTTCAAAAATATTAATTCTTTAAAATAACTTCATTAACATTATATCACTCATTTACATTATTGTGCTATCAATTCTTTATATTGATGCATTGGTTACAAGAGATCGACACTCTAGTGAGGCAACTTCTCGAAATTGGGGAAAAGGTGTTATTACTTTATTTATACTCTCTATACATTTTAAAGTATGTGTATAGTTTAACTTTAGTGCAAATTTGTGTGATCATATCAAGATAGACATGCCATTTGAGGGATTCTTCTCCAATAACCTTAGAGTCTCTAACCCTAGAATCTCTAGAAAAAAAGTAAAGTTTATGAACCAAGAGGATGGTAAGTTGGCAAAGAATACATTTCTAGACAATAAACCTATAATTTTAGAGAAAAAGAGTAAAGTTCATAAACAAGAGGATGGTAAGTTGGCAAAGAATACACTTCTAGAAGTAGCATGATGGTAAGTTGGCAAAGAATACACCTCTAGAAGTAACAGGATGGTAAGTTGGAAAAGAATACACCTCTAGAAGTAGCTCTAGATGAGCATATAATTTGAATGCAATTTATTGCACAATGGTGCAAATTCCCAACTATGTATCAAAGGGTTGTGTTTTGACTATGTCTTAGCACCTTCCTTTTCTATTGTTTGAACCAAATACCCAAATAAGAATAAAAGACCCAGTTCAAGAATCTCATGCCTAAAACAAGTAAAGAGTGAATGAATCATAAACAATTAGAGGGGTCAGCCTTCTATTACAAAAATATCAAATGCACAAGATACAATGATCATTTAAAGGTGTCTCCTTGATGTATAAATAGGGGAAAGAGGGCTTATAGAAAGCAATGATAATAAGCCAGCATAACAATAATTAATGTAATGATAATGAATTCAAGGGTTATCATTAGGGGATTAACATGCTCCTCCCCTTCAAACAAGTGTTGTTCTTAACACTTATCAATTAACGATTCTTTCATATGAATAAATATTCTTCATGAGTTGTATCTTCTTATGGTGTGTTCTTCTACTTGATGAGGTACTTAGTAATAGATCATGTATGTAGTTTATTGATTCATGTTTCAATGATTGTTTTAGATTATGGTATGATATTTTCCTCTTCACCAAGCTTTGGAAAAATAGTATGAATCTTATTATCGATTACCTTCTTTAAACAAGAAACATGGAAGAATAGATGCACACATGAAGATGGAGGCAATTCTAATTTGTAAGCCATGTTTCTAATTCTCTACAACACCTTATAGGGACCATAAAACTTGGGTCTTAATTTTCTATCCTTCTTGTATTACTTAAAGGACATTTTTTGTATGGTTGCAACCTTAGAAGTACCCAATCTCCCACTTCAAAGTGCCTTTCATTATGATGATAATATGCTTGTTGTTCTATCTTGTTTTGTATTATAGCCAAGTTGTCCTTTAATAGTTGGAGAGCTCCTTGTTGGTGTTGGATGTGATCCAACACTACTTGAACATTAGGTTTCCCTCTTAAGGGTGATGTGATGAATAGAAGATGATACTCATATAATTCAATAAACAAGGACATTTGGACAAAGTATAGAAGGAATTTTTGTACAACCATCATGCCAAAGGTAACCATTTTACCCATTGTGATTGTTTATCATATGCAACAAAATGGAGACAGCCTTCTAGACATGTATTCATAATCTCATTTTGTACATTAAGTTGGGTGTTAGCACCATTTCTGGTTAGCAGTTCGAAAGGGGCATACCTCAAAAGAAATAAGGTATGGTATGGAAAGTTTCATGATATGACCGAAGGTATGCTATAAGGTGCTTAAATAATGATAAAGGGGGCTATTTCCAAAGTTAAATCTATATTTTCTAAGGAAATCATGGGTTAAGTTTTGGAAACAAGATCAAATTAAAATGTCCACTTATGTTATCATGTGACAGGTTTTAATGGTGTAGATCTGTGGATGAGAAGATCTACGGTTGTCAACTTATTTGCTATGCAGAGATGCATGAGAAAAGAGATATGGGCAGCTAGCGGAATGGTGTAAAGGGGAGCCAAGATCTATGATCATGCAAAAAGGTAACACAAATCAACAACTGGGAATGATTCTGCCGGTGGAACTAGCGCAAAAAAAAAACTTTTCCAATCAACGGAAAAGCTTACACACTGCATAGATCAACGACTGAGATCTAAATAAGAAAGTGATATACGACACTTAAAGATTCCGCTGGGGAAACATACGCGAGGAAATTTGAGTTGAGAATCAATGGAACGGTGTATAGCCCACACAAATCAATGGTGAGGATCAATGCTTGAGTGAGATCAACCATTGAAGATCATTCCGCTGGTATAAGCTGCGCAGATTAATGAGATGTTGAAATCAATGGAATATGTTAAAGGGCCCACATGATTGAGGGCTGAGATTTAAGGACAGTGAGATCTACGGTCGAGGGAGATTCCACTATTGCAAGATGCGCAGAGAGAATCATAATGAAGCCCGACGGAATCTGTTAAAGGGAAACAATACTCAAATGCTGAGATCAAAATCGATAAAGATCCACGATGGAGATTAAGTCCACTAGAGAAATGTGCATGTTGTTTGTATAATTGGGGTTGAGAGGAATATGTAAAGGTCGAAATTGATCAAAAGTCAAGATTTATGGAGAATAAGATCAAGGGTTGTTTGCAAATCCGATGATGAAAGATGCAGGTTGTTTATATTCTAGATGGATGAGGGTAAATCAAGGAAGGGATCTACGGTGGTAAACAAAAAGATGATGGATCTACTGTTATGAAAGGATTTGTTGTCGAGAATTACAGGGAAGATATATATAATTAGGGCAATAGAATTAGAAATGAAAGGCTAAACAATAATTGAGATCAATGGCTCATGACAAAGAGGAAGTATATCTATGGATAAAAGGGGATTCACATGGGAAAGTTGCATGAAAAATAATAGAGGATTCCACTGCATAAAATACTACAAAAGGTAAAGCATGTGGATGAAGACTATTTGTCTTTTGTGCATTGGAATAAGAAAGCTTTGTTGCGTGGAAGAATCCAACTCAGAAAGATTCCCATACACTTGTTAGTTTACCATGTAGGCCACTTTTTACCTACCAAAAACTATTTAAAAATGGACAGTGGAGGGGAAATAGATGCTCAAACCTTAGAATTCCAGAAAATTGAAGAGGTATTTGAAGACAGGGATATTGAGGTTTTTTATACTCTGTTGACATTTGGCTCTATTAACCAGTTGAAAACCAAGATAAAATATTTTGAGGAACAGGGTACAGAATTACATGGAGTTTGTAGGTCCCATTTTCACTTTTTCTATCTTGAAAAAACCCTAAATTTCCCATATTTTGTTGAGTGGTGTGCATCGAATTCTTCTTATTCTTGAAGAGTGATTATGGACTCAACTAAAACCAAAATTGTGTGTCCTGTAAATGCTTTAGTTATCTGGGACTCACTTCCAGTCCCTTCCTCATTTACCCAATGTCAAGAAGATTTTAATGAAGAAAACCTAATTCAGTCTTTCCCTGTAGATACCAACTTGTATAATGAAGAAACTAAACTGGTTATTTCCCTGATGGGTCAATTTTTAGGTCTAGATACTGATAGATATGTCACTGAGCTGTTGATGAGTCTTTTATTCAGAGTTAGCACAAGTCAATCTAAATCCCAGTCATCCTAGACAATTTTTCTTAAATTTGATGAATACCTGGTTGAGAGTATTCACTCTCAGCTAGTGAATTTCCACAGTACAAAGCACTCTAGGTTTCAATCTTATTTGGTCAGAATGTTTATTTTCTTCAATGAGGAGAATTTACAATTTCTTGATGTGGTTTTAACAGAGGAAATTGGAAAAAACTTCCTTAAGTACATTGACTTCTTAATGGCAGAGGTTTATAAAGTCTTTTTCCAAGCCAAATTACTCAGGTACTGCCAGTTATGAAGGAATCTTTACAATATGCACCAGACAGAAGGATTGGTGATTGGTTCTTGTTGGAAGAACACACAATCATTAAGGTATATGGATCCACTTGTGAGCCTTATATCTTACCTGCATTCCTCACTCCAAGGATATTTGCATTAAAACTGGTGAGACAAAAGTTAATAGTTGAGAATGAGCTTTTTATAAGTTTCAGGAAGGCTTCAGAGATTAAATTCCTATGGGTGATTGGACCCTTCATTACTAAGAGCAAGGTTTCATTTCATGTGATAGAAAGCTAATTGAAAGAGATGGGATTTCAAACATCCACTGCAATAAATTATGATCCCCATCATATCATCTCAATAAGGAGACAGGTAAACAAGAGCGAGCCTTTTGAACATCAGGAAGTTGAAGGATTAGTTGAGAAGGAAAATTGGTTAGACCATCCTTCACCAATGCAAAATGAAGATGATATGCAACAAGATTCTACATCACTAGCACAAGATATTAGTGTCACATAGCAAGATCCATTGGCTATAGTCCCAGCAACAAAGGTAATTACTCATGTTGCTAGTCATTCAGAAATGACTAATAAAAGAACCTTTTCAGATGCCATGGAAATAGAATGAGAAGATAATTCAGCAACATCAAAGAAGCAAAAGACTGAAGTTGAAGGAGAGATGGTAGAAGTAACAAAGACTGAAGGAAAGAAGAAACACATGAAAGTAAAAGGTCCAGTATTTGAGGTAAAGGAATATGCTTTTTCATAGACTCCTAAAGGGTTTACAGATCAATTTAAGACTAGGGTAAAATTGCTTGACAAATACATAGACAACAAAGAAGTATCAATGAATGAGTCTCTAAAATTGTATGCCGATGTAAGGAAGATGTCAAAAAAATATGTCTCTTTAGTCACTGTTAGGGATCACACTCAAAATACCTTAAACTTAGTAGTGAGTACTAAGAACAAGGTGGCATAGATGAGAATGAATTTAGAAAACATTCATGTCCCATATATTATTCATTTACATAAGTAGACTGGAGAAGTCATATACAATGATTTGTTGAAGGCAATCCTGAAGGTAACTAGGCTACTGTAACATCCTGGTTTTGACCCCATGACATTTTGATTGTACATTATGTATGTATTGTATTGAGATCATGGCATGGAGCTCAAGGTCAAGGCCCTGCCATCGATATGGTATTTTGTGAATAGGTGATCAAGGTTGATGCTTAAGGTTATGGACATTGTGCTAATTCAAAGCACAATGCATTTTGTATATCATGTAAATGCATAAATTTAATAAAATACCACAACTAGCTATGGGACTACAACGTGAAAGAGACAGGGCATGGTTTCATAAGGGATAGGGTGGGGAGTTAGTCAAACCCCAAAAATGATTGCCAATAGATGGCTGCCATATGGCAAGCCAAGCCTAAGGTCTCTCAAATACCTTAGCACACCTTGAGTTCATAAGGCTGGAGGATGAAATCAAAGCAGAAAGGATGGTTACTCTAGGCATACAGATAGGTCCTAGGATTGTGCATATTGACAAGGGGAGCTATGATCAATAATTTCAGATGTAGATATGTGTACACCCTTTGCCATTAATGCCAAAGGGGAGAGATGAAGACAAAAGGAGAGCATGTTCACAGGGGGACCATGAGTTGTTGTCATCAATGACAAAGGGGGAAATTGTTGATGAAATTGTCATTAATGCCAACATGGACTTGTAATGACCCCACAGGTTGTCATTGATGCCACCAAGTCGTACTTGTTGTCCCTTGGACCCCTTACATAGTGGGTTTGTGCCTTGAAGCATCTTGTACCCAGTTGACAAGGTCTTTGTACCCACAAGGTTGGATCTTGTAGCCACCATCTTGCCAAATATGCTGAAGACCCTACTGATGGTGCTGAAGACCTTGGAGATGATGCTGAAGCCTTTGTGGATTATGGTGAAGCCCTAGATGGGTTGGAGAATAATTAATTACCCATTCTGTGGTCATTCATGCTCTGATGGTGTCAGGGTAACCCAAGAAAAGGTCTAGAGACCCCGTAGGTGATGTCATAATGGATCTTAACCCTTGGAGGTCTCCTAGTGTGGTTTAGGTGGTTGAAGAAGCCTATGAAGACCCTTGCTTGATGAAGAAGCCCTGGAGAAGCCCTTGGACCCACATTTGATGGATTAATGGTACTCAAAGGTGATGATGTGGTTATTAATGACTTGATGAAGACTTGGAACCATTTATGAAGATCTTGATGCCTGTGTAGCCCTTGTTGGGATAATGGAACCCTTGGATATGGTCATTATGGATGAGAAGGTTTGACACCCACATAAATGGTGGCATGATGACCCTTGGACACTATATTATCATTGATGGTGCATTTGGAAATGATTTGGGTCTTGGAATCCATACATATGGTGGTTTGTAAGCCCATTATTGTTAGAGACTTTGATATGATGGAATATTTGGTAATGATTCCCTCATCACTTGGAGATGGAGTTCGATGTGATGGGATTGAAGTCCATCAAAAGTATCTTGTTTAAATATTATATGATATTTTTGAAAGAGTCCTTGAAACCCTTGCATGTGGTGACTTGGGTCTTGAACCCACACACTTTTAGCTTGTTGATGGTGATGTATGGTCTTCTTTGTGGTTATATGGCTATTGGGATGTAGATGGAAGTAGATCCCATGGACGTGCCTTGATATGTTGAAGAACACTTTGAAACTCTTGTAGTTGGTGGTATGGTCTTTGGAACCCTCATGTGTGGGGTCTTTGACGTCCTGAACATATTAGCGAATTTAAGGGTATTATACCAAGAATTATCAAACAAATCCATCATAGGGAGATAGTTCTTGTCAATCCATTTTCGTTGATATGTGGAGCATCTTCTAACTCCTTACGACTGAAGAGATGTGATTTTTTGAATTTGGTGCACCCCACCTTTTTGGGTCAACAGACCAAATAAAAGAGAATTTAATTATTTGTAATTTTGAATTGCATGTCGGCCTAGTTTGAATATCAAACATTTCATTTGTTTAGGATAAATTTCTGGGCATCTTGGAAAGTGAAAAACTTTGTGGAGGATAAATTTCTGGGCATCTTCACTAAAATAGGAATAAATTTCTCATACGGAATCATAATTAAAAAAATATTGGCTCGCAGGTAAGCTTATTATGAGGGAAATGTGGTGACATGATCTAGAGTTGATTTTAGTTTTCTATTATTTCTTAATATTTTTATGTTCTAAAAGGTATGGTTCATGCTTTTGGGTTTCTCTTATGATGGCAAATGTCTCTCATGGATAGAGTTCATCTTTGATCTTAGTATATGAGCCCCTATATTGGCATATATATTTGAAGTCATTATCGAGGCTATGATGATTATGTCACATACCTTTATTCTATGATATGATACAATTTATGATGATAATGCATGTGATAATGATTTACACTCTATGATGTTGATGCACTCCTTTACAATATGATGTACATGGATATGATAATTTAATGATACTATCCTATGCACTATGATGTATACTTGATGTTGATGATGCATACACAATGCACACTGAGATAACAGATATGTATATTTGATGATGAGGATGCATACCCTATGATGATGATGCATGACGATGCATGCCTTACGCTCAGTGAAAGTAGAGCAGAATTACTTGTTCAGTAATTTTGTATGATGAGGTGTACAATGATGTACATGAGTAGTATATATAGGGATGATTTGGCAGTGATTAGAGTGCAGAGGTTATCAGCAGTAGATTCAGATTTTGGTTTGATAGGTTCATTGGTTCGACAATCTCTTTCTTATCTGGGTGGTAGGATGGAGCAAGGAAATGAGGTTGTATCCTCCTTCCGGTTGAAGCGAGTTGTAGCTTCCTTCACATTATAGCTTGTAAATCAGGCACTTGTAGCCTTCTTCCACTTGTAGCTGGAAACTTGAATTCATTGTAATAAGGGGCATGTTTCCTCCTTTTAGTTATTTCTGGAAAACTATTATTAAGAAGTCTTCCGTGGTTTTACCCCAAGGACTTGTGTTTCCACGTAAAAAATGATTGTGTACTATGGAGCTTGTTATTTTCATACACATTTATGATATGCTATGATTGGTGATAATCAACTTGCTTAATATTGATTCACCCCCCTCTTAGTATTTCAACACATAGTACTTGAAGAATAATTCCTTCAATCTCAATAAGACGAGAATATCAACTTAAAGGAACATCGAACTTCAATACTTGGAAGACTAGGATTCCAAATATCCTAGAAGAGAATGACCTGGATGGATACATATCCAATGTTATTGAAGATTCGACTACTATCATTGGGTGCACTGTTTTTAATAAGAAATCAAGCCAAATAAAAGAGAATCATTTATGATTATGTGAAAGACAATTTGATATTAGTGATTACTCCATTGAATACTGCGAAGGAGTGCTTCTACAATTTAACAAATATTTATGAGAAGAAGGCTCCTAGTCAAAATAGATCCTTGAAGAACAAGCTTCATAATCTAAGAATGGAGAAGGATGAATCTATGGCTTCCTTCTTCACAAAACTCTTGAGTATTGGAGTAACTGACGATAATGATGATATCATTTAGACTATTGTCGATGGTCTTCCATCTTCATGGGAGACATTTTTGGATGATGTAAATGGCCGAGAAGTGCAACCAAAAATTTAAATATTGTGGTATGATTTCCTACAAGAAGAAGGGCGAGTTCAAAGAAAAAATGATTCCTCTAAAGAAGAGAACCTTTCTATTACGAAAAGGATGAAGAGAGGAAATAAATCCTTTTCTTGGAAGGAGTTTCCTCAACAAAAAGGAAAAATAATACAAGAAGAACATTGATAACTCTAAAGTCAGATTCTTTAACTGCAATAAGAAGGGCCACTTTGCAAAATAGTGTTGGGAAAAGCAAAGATGAAAGTTCGAGGGTAGATTTCATGCTTCTACTACTACAAAATATGAACCTACAATAAATAATTCTCCCAATGATCAGGAAACAAGGAAGGAGTATTATCTTGTATCAACTCTATTTGGATCCATTACCACTTGTATTGAGACATGGTTGGTGGATAGTGTCGGATCAAAACACATGACTGGTTAAAGAAGTTCTAGCACATATTTAAAGGAAAATAAGTTCTCCTGTCAGGTGGAGCTTGGAGATAATACCACCTATTCGATCCAAGGAGTTGGATACACCTATTTTCAGTTGAATTTAGGTGATGTAATCCATGTTGATGGAATTATGTATGTCCCCAGTTTGAAGAAAATATTCATGTTTTTTTTAGTTCTAGAAGATAAAATTTCTAGAGTAATCTTAATGGACAATAAAGAACTAATGTGGCCTAAAAATACAGACTTGAATTCTGCTGCTATGATTGGATTTAGAGAGGGAGGTCTCTACAAAGTTCTAGGAAAGTTCATTAAAGCCATGATCCATGACACAATCAATCCTTGTGAACTATGGCACATGAGGTTTGGTTACCTTCATTTAAAAGTGAAACCTGGATTATAGAGGATGGTAAAATGTATGACTAAGTTTCAATATGAGCATGATGTTATTTGTATAGATTGTTCTCTTGATAAGAATATCAAGAAAATATTTCCAAGTAGTAATAAAATATAGAAAGGGATCCTATACTTGATCCATTTAGATCTGTGTGGTACTATATCAACACCATCCTTAAGTGGTTATCTGTACTATGTGATTTTCATAGATGACTTCTATCACAATTCATGGATCTATTTCCAGAAGGAAAATAGTGAAACTTTCAACAAGTTTCAAGAGTTTAAAGAACTAGTTGAGAATCGAAGTGGAAAGCACATTCATGCTTTGAGATTTGATAATGGAGGAGAGTTTGAATCTCATGAATTTAATGATTTCTTCCAAGATGTAGGGATAAGAAGATAGTTGATTGTACCTTTCAACCCCTATTAGAATGGAGTTATTGAAAGAAAGAATGGGACAATTTGTGAGGCTGCAAAATATATGATGTGTGATTAGTATTTTCCCACTTCCTTATGGGAAAAATCCTCCAACATTGTTGTTTACATTCAGAACATAATCCCTCGTGTTATCCTAGGAGAGAAGGATCCTAAAGAAATTTTCACTCATGAAAAAATATATTTTGGACACTTGAATATTTTTCGGTTGTTCAATCTACATTCATGTACCAAAATGAAAAGCAAAAATATGGAGCCATACAGAAAGAAAGGAACATTTGTTGGATATAGCGAATCCTCCAAATATTATAGAATTCTATGTTCTATGTCAAAGGCATATTGAAGTCAACAAAGATGTATCATTTCATGAAACACAATATTCACAAGTTGATAATTTGGCTTTGGATATGGTCATAGTCGTTCAGTGTTTTCGTCACTACATTTTTCTTTGCACGACTACTGTTATTGTAGACTTAAACCCCATGTACTATATTTTGACTTGTCAGGTACTAGGGGGGAATTATTCTCATTGGATAGTTATCCTGCAAGAGTTTGACCTTGAGTTTGAAAAATATACTTCCAAAACATCCTTGGTATTTGCGGAACTAAAGTGAGACCATCCCCGTGCTACTATGGAAACTAAGCCCATTGACTCACTTCTAGATGAGTTTTTGTTCCTTATTAGGATGACTAATCCCTGGTATGGAGTTATCATTTTGTATCTCCAAACTCAACGCTTTTAGCCCGATTTGTTTCGAGTTGATCATCGTCGCATCTGACCTCACATGAAATATCAACTCATTATCAATGTATTGATGTGGTATATACTCTATTTTATGATGATGATTAACCCATAAAGAGGCTAAAAACGTTTTGAATGATTTCCTCTCCAGATCATGTGGCAATCATCTTTCAGGGATGGCTACAACCCAAAAAATCCTTCACGTTGGCTATTTTTGGCCTTCAATATTCCTAGATTATCATGAGGTTATTAAGAAATCCCCACCCTTCCAACTATTTTATCCTATAAAGCACACCCACCCAACTCCTCTACACCCCGTCATTGTCGTTGGCCCTTTCTCCAAATGGGGGATTGACTTTATGCATTGTACGCCTACCTCAATTGAGGTGCATGGTTGCATATTGTAGCCATTGATTACTTCACGAAATGGGCCGAGGAAATGCATACATATGCTAAGGATGATAAGACTGGTTCTCTCTTTATATTCAATCACATTATTTCTAGGTTTAGGGTTCCTCAAGCCATAGTTACTAATCACGGATCTGATTTCTGTAATCAAATGATGTCTAAACTAAGTTCCAAGTTGGGTTTTTGCCATGAAAATTCAACTCCTTGCTATCCACAAGCTAATAGCTAGGTTGAATACATTAACAAGGTTTTAAAAAAAATGATTCATAGGATGGTGGGAGACCATAAGTAAAATTGGCACTTAAATCTGTTCTTAGCACTATGGGAATATAGGACCACTGTAAAATATCCATTGGTTTCATTCCTTTCCAATTAGTTTATGCACTAGAAGTTGTTTTACCTATCAAATGTGATATCACATCTCTGAAACTAAATGCCAATATTTTTCCCAATACCTCAGTTGAGGAAGAACTTTTTATTTATCTCACAAACCTTGATGAAACATGACGAGATGCTTCTGTTTCTAACAAGTCGCACAATAAGCATTTTAAGGAACAATATGATAAGTTGGTTCAATCTCGTGTGTTTAATGAAAGAGATCTTGTTCTGACGTATGATCATAAACATGACAAGTTCAGAAAAGGAAAATTTGAGTCTATGTGGTATGGTCCCTATGTTGTAAATCGAGTCTTGGAGAAAGAGGCCTATGCACTAGTGGATTATGATGGTAAATATTTTGGAAATCCTCGCAATGGATTTACTTGAAGAGTTACTATGCCTAAGACATTTCTCATTGGTACCTTGTATATTTGTGTATAGTTAACTTTTGGTGTGGTTTGAATCTTGTCCTATCCATGACTTCTTAATCTCAGTCATGTTTTGAATCTGCAGATGGATTATTGCTATGGCTTTGCGGATGTTGTCATCTGCCATGCCCTGAATCTTGCTTCAGAAGCTTGGGTACTCTATTCCCAAGCCCATGACCTAGTTATTTTAGGGGGAGTTTTCTTAGGTCCATCTACTAATAAGATTGTTGAATATCACATAGTGATAGGATTGTTTACTAAAGCTTCCTCCTGTGGTGTCGATCATATTATTATCTATTTAGAATCTTAGTTAGTGGTTTCTCACTTAAATCATGTTTATTCCATCTGCAACCCCGTACTCCTTTGTCTCTTTTAGAGAGTACGTCTCATTGAACGATCATTTGAGTTTATAACCTATCGACATGTTCTAAGATATTTTAATTCAATTATTGATTCACTTACAGATTATATTCTAGATTGGCATATTGCACATTCTTGAAATTTTGAGATTTATAGTAACATGTAAATTTGTAAGCAGTATAAAAGACAAGATTCATGTAAATACATTCCATTTCAAAATTTCCTTGTAAGACACAAAATGAAGTTTTTATATATCATATATAATGGTTTTGTACAAAAAAGTGGTCCCGATACCAAATTTGAAGCATGGCATCTTTCATTGTAACAAGATAAAAAAAATACTGAAGCTCATGGATTTCAGTAAACATCCCTATTGGGCACTAATGATGCTCATGGTAACACATGATGGCCCTCACTGCCTTGCATAGTAAGCGACCAAGGCATCCTGACACACCAGTTGTGTGTTGTTGGTACCTCCTCGAAAGGTCATCCATGGATATGTCAGGAATACCCATATTAATCCTATGGAGGTTATCATCAGCCTCCTATGGCTCGTTGTTAGCCTTCTGATGCACGTGTATAGCTCATGCTCGCCTGTCAATCGGCGAGGATCTCGCTAGTATGAATGCTCTGAGATCTGCAAAGTAAGGAAATTTTTATTAGTACTACACATAAAAATCATAAAAATCATTAAAAACATAAAAAACATGCATCGTAGTGTCTTTATTAACAAGGTTCCCCCATTTCCCTCCTTCAGGAAGAGCCAAGTCAATTGGTACTCGTGTACGCGTAATCCTCTACCATTAGTAGTTGGTACCTCAACTAGTAGAATAATGGTGCTCTGTACTTGATCCTATGCCCATCGCCACCATGGAAGGCCATCACCTTGACCCATGGTAGCATATGTGGATCGCTCACGTCAAGCTCGTTGATAACAAATTGGGGCCTTAAGAATGGGACCTTCTCTAGAAATAAAGATACTAAGATAGTTTCATAGCCAAACTATTTCAACTCACCTCTTTGGAACTTTGTGATTTGGTCCTTCAGGACCACCAACAGGTCTTCTTCCTAGTTGAATACCATAGGAGCCATATATTTTAAAGCATATAGTATGTGTGCCCTATAATCCTAATGAGATGCATGATTCCTTTCCACTCACTGCATGGTGAAAAAATGGTCCTAATAGGTATGCCCATCATATCCTTAATGGGAATATTTTTCTCACTCATCTGTGTCCTAGGGAAACAATACTGAACAATGAGATCCTCTATGGTAATGTATCCTCCTCTTGGACCAGATAATGATATAGATGCACCCATCCTTGACAATCCAGTGAGGAAATAGATATCATCCACCTCCAAGGTAAGAATGTGGGTTACCACCTCAAAATATTACTGCTCAGGATTCCACATCATGATCAAGTGATCCAATAACCAAACTTGTGCCCTCATGCTTGGCACTTGAAAGAACTTCAGGAGTCCACACACCCGAAGTGCACTCATCGTGTTATGGGAATTCACACCATGAATTTCATCCATTTCATGCTCCCTCTCCTTTGACACCACCATGGTTACCTTCAAATCTTGTTGAAAAACCAAACTGAGGCATTAGACATCATTAACAATCATTTTCCAACCTCAAAACATTTTCATTTTTCTTTATTTTTAATATTTTTGGGATAGATTGCATCACCGCACTTCGTGTTTTCACACAGAGCGGTTGAACCACAGTTTTCGTGAAGGAAATACTTAGTGGTAGTCCAACACCACTTTTCCCGCAAAAGGAAAGAGCAGTACTACGAACGCACATATCCCATCAAGGAGTGGCCCCAAAATCCCAAAATTTGACCTCAAATAAAAAAATAAAACCTTGAAAATGAAACCTAGACGAGATGATTCACTTGGTCTGGACGAAACGAAAAATGGTGCTCTGTAGCTCTCGCAATCTACGCACCAAAATTCGACCTTAAAAGGGGCTCTTTTCACCAAGTTAGGTAAGAAACACAAATGGTAAAAAAATATACTATTCACCCCTATTTATTTACTTTTTTGACTTATTTATTAATATTTTTTAAATTATTTTTACCCATAATGGCCATTTATTGCCTAATGTTGGTCAAACTAGTGCTTAATGATCTTTTTTTGAGAATTGCAGTACTCACAAAGTAGCATTTTTTATTATGGAAAAGATTTATTTTTTCCTTTTTCATGCTCTGTAAAATAAAAAAAGCTTCAGAGTGCTCTTGAAACCATAGTCATGCTCGTTTAAGATTAGTGCAGAGGTTTCAAGTCTACTTTTATCACTTTTTGGGCTCATTAAACTATTTACGAAAAAGGAACCCCAGTGGAGTTATCTTTAAGCTTTTTTTAGACTCTCTAAATATAAAAAATATTGTCGAGCAAACTTGTCGCTTTCGCGCTCATAAAAGTACTTGAAAGGTCATCTTTCCGACCATAGTTTACCCCTTTTTTAGTTCGGTTAGACTATTTACAAAAAAGGTATGCTCTAACTAAATCATTAACTAGAAGAGTTCTACAGGGTATTATTTATACTTTTTCGGGCATGAGAGACTACAATTTACGAAAAAGAACTTTTCAAAGTCATCTTTAGTTCCGTTCAGACTCTCTAAGCATGAATGACCCCGAGTTTTCTTTCATTGGGATCGTTAAATTAAACATTGAAATACCCTTTCTATGAATGAACCCCTCCTTTCCTAGGTTCTTAAAACATATGGGATTCGACTCATCCAAAATATGGGATATTTCGAGCGTTTGTTACCCTTTTCGAGCTCATTAAATAGCAAAGAGGCATTCATCAATCATGATGGGTAAATTAAGAGAATGGGAGATCATTTTTTGTATTAATGGTGTCTTTTCAGTCACATTTGAACATGTCACATGTCTGCATCTCATTTCAAAGAGTTGGGTATTCATCTTGTCTTCGAGTCGATCCATTTTCATGAGTCATGTCACTCCGTTGAGTCATTTCAAATAATGCATCATCCTCTGTTGCATTATTTCTTGGTATCTTCCTTGTCAAGTCAATGCTTCCAATTCTTCAGGCATTCCGTCCAATGTTCAAAGGGAAATTTTTTGTCAAGAATCACCCTCTGCATTCAAACCTACCTCTCTTTTGTGTTGGTTACCTTTGAGTCATTCCTATGGTTAGGCCATGCTCAAGTTCCAACAACTTTGTTCCAAGTTTTGTGGCATTAATGTGGGATTCATCATGGCCCTCATTCGATGAGACTATTCCTATCAACATCGATAGATTTTCCAGGAATTAGTCTTAGAAACAAGTTAGTATCTTGAGATTTGTATGCCTTAATGGTAGGTTTCCTTGCTTTCGACGATAGGCTTTCATAATTGGCCTTCGATTGATAGATTTAGCTGAATGTTCGACATCGGTTTATCTATTCACATTTGGAGGAATGTACTAGCGTATCTTGGGAATCATTGACATTAATGGTGATTTTTGTCATACTTGTTAACAGTTCATATCATTGACCAGTAAGCAAGTGGTTTCTACCATGTTCGACTTCAACACATCTATTCACATGGATAGAATCGTACTTTCTTGAGAACAAGATGAATACCCTAGGTGTCCATTGAGCATTCATTTGTTATGTTTTCCTTCCCCCATTTTTCGATGGAGTATTTTGTATGAGTTACTACATGGATACAAATTTTATGTCGATGGCTATGCTCAGATTTGTGTCAGTATGACTTAGATATACATTGTATGTCTGGTAGCTATGTCCAAATTTGAGTCTCTCTCGCATGGATATATGTTGTATTTAAGTAGCCATGAATTTTTGTATCTCACATGGATTTGCATTGTATTGGTCAGAAGCCATGTTGTGAGTCTTATACGACATGTATCAAAGTGTAAAGTATTTCATAATGATATTGATTGTTGACGAATTTCGATCATTGAACCCTTGCCTTGAATTCATAACTTGTTCTATCAAATTATTTCTCCTATCATTTACCTCCAGCCTCATACTTTGGGGGGAATTCTGGTACACCTAAATCTCTCCACCATCCTGATCATGATATAGGTATCTCAGTATTTTTTCCATTCCCTCAGATTTTGAATGAGAGAAGTGAAAGAAGAAATAAATTTTCCCTTGTTTTGAGCCACCATTGTGCTTTTCCCATTTACAAGTGGCAGTGCTAAGTCAGCAATGCATATTTCCCACTTGCAAAGTGCGGTACTGCCACTTGTTTCCTTTATACAATAGGAAGTGCCCCCTTATAAATGCTCCTTTCCCTTCCTCAAAGTGTGGTGCTCCTCCCAAAAATGAAAAAAAGAGAATATATCAAGAGGTTTCTTGAATAAACCCTCATGGAGATTCATACCAAAGAATCTGGACAGGTGGAACTCGAATTCCTCCATCCATGGAATGATTCCTTGACCATCTCCATCAAATATTCAACCTACCTTATACCTTTTGGCCTTTAAATACACCCTTACCCCTCATGGTTAAGGGAGGAAGAAGAGTGTGAGAGCACCCAAATGCTGGCCGAGTAGTCATAATACTCTTTGATGCATTGGATTTAGGTGAGGCATAGAGGCAAGGTGTTTGTAGGGAAATGTTCTCAAAATCAAGGCTTGGTTGTAGTTTTCTTATCCTTTTCTATTAAGACAAACGTGTTTCCCTTTCCCATGAATACTTTTTGTTAATGTGAGTTATTCATTGCTTTTCTCCTTGACCATTAGCATATAATGTTAAATTATCTTGTTGCTTTCACTTCTTGTGTCTTGTATTGATTATTCTTTCGCAGGTACAAGTGATCGTGAAAGAATTCAGAAGACAACGCTCACTTTTGTTACAAGGTAAGAAATATTGACATTCAATTGTTTTAACAGAAAAGGGAGGGGATACACTGCTATGATTCCTTTGTTCTAGATCCATACCATTTGGACTAGGGAAATAGTCTATTTTCCACATAGACTAAATAATTTCCATCAAACAAGAGGTTTCCTTAAATCACTCTAAAGAACTTCGAAGTGATTCAGATATGGAGGATCACGAGACTCCCATGATGGAGGATCAAGGTTATGGTTCTCGTATTTCAAATTTTTAGAGGGAGAATCCAAAAGAGTCCTTAGATTCGCTTGATCCTAAAGAGCCAATAGAACTGGTAGAAAAATATATTGATGAACCTACTACTAAGAGGAGACATGCTTGGTGTCGAGACATTCTCCAAGAGGCATAAAAGCATGGAGTACCTTTTGGCACATCCAAAGAGAAAAATATACTTGAAATATATTTAGGATATGTAGCTCAGATGAGACACATCAATGATTCGTAACCAATCACTTATGAGAAGAATCTAAGAATAAAGTATGGAAATATGCCATGGTGTAAGAATACAAATCCATCATGAAGAAGGATGTGTGGGAAGTGGTTCCTAAACCAGAAGGGAAATAAATAGTAACTTCCAAGTGGATTTATCAAATAAAACATGTAGCTGATGGTAGTATTGAAAAATATAAATAATATTTTTAGTTCATGTTTTCTCACAAAAAGAAGGAATAGACTATGATGAGACATTCTCTCCAGTGGACAGGTACACCACTATTCTATTAAATGTACGTCATCATGAGTCATTCTCTGGACTTGTGAGTTTATCAAGTTGGACTTGTGAGTATATCAAGTCCTATATCCTCATGTGTTGAGGTGGTGATGTTGTAAAGACTTATGAGTATATCAAGTCATGAGTATATAAATAAGTCTTCCAATGATCAGGAGACTTGTGAGTATATAGAGGTGAAATTCTTTGCATGTTGAAGCATAAAAGTTATGTGATATATTACTAACCATGATAATTCAATATGGATAAATCTATTAAGTGTCCTCTAGAGTCTTTCCACCTCTAGTTTGAATTACTTTAGCATATGACTAAATGGCCCGAGAATAATATAATATGATGATAACATGTGACCATTATTATGAGTATAATATGATATGATAGATAAATAAAGTTAGCACATAGACCATGCAGTAAAGATAAAGAGATACGAAATAAAGAGATAAGCATAGAGATTAAGAGAATTGAAATTGCCTAAAGAATGACTAAGTGAACTCAAATTGTAAATATTTAGTGAATATTGTTGAGCTTCAGTTAAAGATTTAATGTGTGCTTCGAGTAATTAAGGAACTCACAGTGATCACTCCAATATAAATTAATCAACATGATTAAGTTAATAAGTGTTAAAGAAATATGGACTAGTTAACTAAAGTATTTATAATTTAGTTAAACTAAAAGATGACACTTAAGTTAATCAAAAGACGAAACTTCAGTTAATAAAGTGTTTGCATGATGACACTTGAGTTAAAGCACAAGGATAGTTACGTTATCATGTTACCTAAGTGATCATATTTTTAGTTAGATAATGTGTTCACTCTGATGTCAGTTAATCATTAGTTAATGTCAAAGATGAAAGGCATGGTGCATATGTTGTGCATGATGAAGATTTCAATGTAAGTAATTATTATTCCATAAAGGCAATTTGCAGTTGTAATTCAAATGTGCATAATTCTCATGCAATCATTCCCTATTGTTTGCATGGTAGTGTTTATGACTTGTTATTGATGTGCCAGGAACATGGAAAGATCATACACTTTATTACTATTCTCTATTTCTTAGTGTTCTCTTTTATCTAGCACCCAGGGTGCTGAAGACAATCTGCTATTATGTAAAAGATATTCTCTGCATCCATATATTATACTATGAACAATTGTTGGTTTTTTAATCCTCATTACTATGAGGGTTTTCCCATGGTACATCTTGTGTTGTGGATGAATGATTTGTGTTATTTGATATTTCAAGTGAGTTAAGTGTTTAATATTTTATTGATAAAAGTTTTAAAGTTCAAATATATTCATATTTGCTCAAAACTCAACATATTTGAGCCATGAGTTCACTTGCCTTAGTTCAGGGGTTGAAGCTTCACTATATTGATGTGAAGAATGCTTTTATCAATGGTGAAGTTGAGGAATAAGTATACATACAAAAAACTAAGGGTTTTATAGATCATGGGAAGGAGTACCATGTATGCAAACTTAAGAAAGCCTTGTATGGGCTTAAGAAGGCCTCGAGGGCCTAGTATTCAAGGATTTGAAACCATCTTCAGAGCTTGGAATTCGTTGTAGGAGCCTAAGTTGGCTAGCCAACTAGGTCCTCCAGTCGACTAATTGTAAAGTATAACAATATATTATGTCGACCTCACAGGTCATGTCGGTTAGTTGAACCAAAGGGTAGTTATGTAACCTCTTGTAAATCATATCAATAGGCTGTAGATTCAGATAAAAAATAGTTTTGGTTGAATGTATGAACCATTTATGTGTTCTTTAGTAATATAAGTACTTATTATTGTATCTATAATTCCTTGTCTCTTATCTATACCATTTCTTATATAAATATGTAATATGTATCATTGGTAACTATGCAATGTGTTTGATTACAACAAGATTCTCCAAAGGCAAATATGAAGTCAACCTATACTTCAAGTTTGTGAATAACCAACCACTAATTTTGGTTCTCTATGTTGATGAATTTTTCCGTACTTGAGAGGAATAACATATGTTTCGGTGTAAGAGGGAGCTCACTTATGAGTTCGAAATGAAATACTTAGTTTTTATGCACTACTTTATGTTGAAATAATGTAACTTAGAAGAATATTATACTTGTACTTTACATTATTATTACTCCTCCTTCGAGAGAAGTCACTGATGTAAAAGGTCATGAGGTAAACCCTCCATTGTAAGTCAGGTCAATAACATCCAAAAAATAACAATATAATTATTATTGTGAGATTTCCTAGGTAGGTCAACCCTGTCAGTTAGACAGGTTGGCCCAGTTAGGTTCAAATTCAATTGGGAAGTTTAGTAAAAATACAGAGGCACCCTCCTTCATTTATACACACTCTCACACTTGTATCGCACAAGAGAGAAAAATGAGGGATAGAGAAGGAGGAGGAATAGTTTATTTGGTGTTTGGATATTATGCTTGGGGTTTTCTCTCTCTCTCTCTCCATGAGACCTTGTTCTTTGGTCATTGCATTCTGGTAATCTATATTGAGGAAGTTTTTGCAGGGTTTTTCCCTTTAGGGTTTCCCAGGATAAGTTGTTGTGTACATTGTGATTGTGTTTCTTTCAGTGATCCTCTTTATGTTTTTATTGTGAAAATGTATTAAAATATTACCAAGTTAGGACTTAAGCAATGGGATCATAGAAAACTTAACATGGTATCAGAGCTATCCTGCGAAGAGAAACTTTCATGAGGTAAATATCTATCTCCTTCTCCGGACAAGAAAATTCTGGTTTTCTACTAAACTGGAATTTCTTAGTGCAAGTGACATACGGAAGTGAGCCCCTCCTAGGTGCATATTTTGGCACCAATATTGAGGTTTTTCAGTGGGAACATCCTTTGGAAAGTCAAGCCTTAGTTTGGATTGGAACCAGATAACCAGAAAACTAGAATTCCAGAAACATAACAAAAAACGGGAGTGCAAAATGTTGCAATTCGAGTTTCAAGGGTTAGAGTTTAAATTCTTCACAAACTAACTGTACAAGCATACTTTCCTCAGTCAACCACATCTTTTGGTGAGTACAGTTTTCGTTTATAAGAATTTTCATTTTTTGTCATTTTCTGATCTCTAGGACAAGATGTCTCCAAGAACTAAGCTTGATGACAAGTTAGAAGGCATAGAAAACTTCCATGCTTGGAAATACATAATAGGATGCATTCTAGAAGAGAATGATCTTTCAAATTTTATCAAGGAAGTTGTGTCCAAGCCCGAAGAAAATGAAGCAAAATAAAAGTACAAGAAAAACATGATTAGAGCAATGAGGATCATAACAGATTCTATAAATGATCACTTGATTCCTCAAGTATCCTCCAAGGATACACCTAAAGATATGTTTGATTCCCTATCAGGAATGTATGAAGGAAGAACCATCAACTGAAAGATGAAATTGAGATCCCAACTCAAAACTACAAATATGAGAAAGGGTGAATATATTCATGAATACTTCACAAGGGTCTCTCAATTCAAAGAAAAAATTGAAGAAATTGAAGAAATTGAATACAATATTGATGAAATTGAACTAGTAATTACCTCTTCGAATGGTCTTATTAGACCATGGGACTCCTTCATCCAAACAATCTATTCAAGGAAGGAAATCCTAAAATTTGATGTCCTATGGGAAGAATGTGTTCAAGAGGAAGCTAGAGTAGCTAACAAAGAAGCACTACTTAGAGATGATGACTGTGATATAGCTACTCATACTAGAAGAAGAAAATGAAAACATCATTTCAAGAAGGAAACTCATAAGGGGTCTTATCCTCCTAAGAAGTTTCAGAAGAATAAAAAGGGATATTACAAGCATAAATATTTCTCCTCTTATCAGTGTTACCATTGTGATAAGATAGGACACATTTCCATGAATTTTCCAACAAAGAAAGAAGAATATAAGAGGAAGAATAACAAAAGACATCATGCTCACTTAGTCGAAGAATAAGAAGAACCTCCCAAGAAGTTATCAAAATAAGAAGTTGAAGAATATGTTCTCTAGAAGATGTATCTTTCATTGGGACAGAAGAAGGTGGCATGTATAAACTGAAAGGTCACTCAGAAGCAACCTTGATTCATTATACTACAAGTCCATGTGAACTATGGCATAGAAGGATTGATCACATAAAATACAAATCCCTATCACATGTGAGAAAGGTAGTCATAGGTTTACCAAACCTAAAGATTTATCACGGAGGAATATGTAAAGAATGTAACTTTTGATGAAGATATAGTTCTCAAGAAGTCAAGAAAGTACCGACTTGAAGAATCATATGCATAAATTGTAGCTCCCAGAGCTACATAACCAATGAAAGAAGTTTCACCTTCAACTGACGATGAGATTATGGAAGAACATGATATGTTGGATCCCCAAGAACATCCCCATATGAATATCTCCCCCAAATGAAAGCCATCTTGGGCTTGTGAGATTATTCAAGAAGAAGAAATTTATGGTGCTCTAGAAGGATCCATAAGGCAAAGCAAGAATCCAAATCCATTTCTTGGTTATGTGGCTTTGGCGTGTGATCATGTAGACAAAGAACCTACTTGTTTTGAAGCTGGTGTTCAAAATAAATAATCGGTAGAATCCATGACAGAAGAATACCAATCCACAATGAATAATGATGTGTGGGAAGTAGTTCCCAAACTAGAAGGTAAAAGTGCGATATCTTCCAAATGGATCTATAAGATAAAACATACAACCGATGGAAGTATCGAGAAATAAAAAACTATATTTGTCGCCCGTGGATTCTCTCAAAAGGAGGGAATTGATTATGAAGAGACATTTTCTCCTATATCAAGGTACACTTCTATCAGAACCATCATGGCACTGGAAGCCAAGACAAAATGGAAGTTACACTAGATGGATGTGAAAATAGCCTTCCTAAATGGTGTTATTGAATAAGAACTGTACATAAAACAACAATACGGTTTTGAAGTCAAATACATAAGGACACATGTCTATAAACTGAAGAAGGCTCTGTATGGATTGAAGCAAGCTCCAAGAGATTGTTATGGGATAACTGATAGTTTTCTAATGAACTTGAGATTTACCAAATGTAAGGTTGACCCTAACTTTTAATTCAATGGTATGGATGATGAACCTACCATGTTATCGTTGTATGTGCATGATTTATTCCAGGCAGGTAATGAGAATCAAATCTCGGAGTGTAAAAAGAAGATCGCTGTAGAATTTGAGATGAAAGACCTTAGCTTGGTGCATTATTTTCTAGATCTTGAAGTATGGAAGAGCCCAAAAGGATTCTTCCTTAACCAAGGTAAGTATGCAATGGAAATCCCTAAAAAGGTTTTACATGTTGGAATGTAAATCCATGGCCACACCCACGGATACACACTTGAAGTTATTGGATGATGCTTCGTTAGAATTAGTAGACATGACACTATAGATATATATTATTGGTTCATTGATTTATTTGATGAATACTTGACTAGATATATGCATTATTGTGAATACCTTGAGTCAGTATATGGTTCATCCCAGACATGTTCACCTCATAGCTGCAAACCATGCGATGAAGTACTTGAAAGGTACATTAGACTATGGTCTCAGTTATACTAGAGATCATGAATTCATAATGTATATTTATACAGATTCAGATTGGGAAGGAATTGTTTCAAATAGAAAGAGCACTTCAAGAGGATGTTTATGTCTGGGGTAAGCCATGACCTCGTGGCTAAGAAAGAAGCAGTTTAGTGTTTCTCTCAATGTTATAGCTGATTTTACCACACATGGTTGATCACATATTTATGGCCTTCCCTGTCCCTCTGTAGACTCTTTAGACCCCATGGACTTATATTATCCTTTGATGTTCCAAGATCATCCCTAAAAAAACCCTGTTTATTGTTGTACGTGACTTTTAAACTTATACTCGCGTGTACACGTGACTTTTGACCTCAAACCCTTGTACATCGGGATGTGTGCATAAGTCTAATTTTTTTGGGAATTTTCCTCATGTGAGTCTGAAGATCCTGATTATTGGCACTCCATATGCCTTGAGATTGCTTGGTTTCGAATCTCCATTACCCTTTTGAAGTGCTATATTATAAGGAACCCCTTGGATACATTGAAGAGGAGGAATTGAAGAGCAACTAAACTATAGTCCATTGCTTCCATAGTTTGCATATACTTGAGTCTGCATCCCTTTGTCCCTTTGGAGCACTTTGTGTTCTTCCCAAGCTTGCCTTTACTTGTGAGATTTCTATAGAGAGATGGAGGATTGAGGCGGTGGAGGCCCAGGTGGAGGACTCGGTTTCTCTGGTTCATAGACGTGCCGATAGAGGTTGTCACTATTGTAATCTCTGATTTTATTAATAGAAATATCTTTTCCTGTCCAATTATGTGCAATTAAATATGAATATTGAATCCATGGATGTGTTTAATTGTTTAGGAATTGTTGAATATATATGCTAGAGTAGGTATAACACACTATTATAGAGCATGCTTGTTTGTTTGCTATTGTTGAGAGTGAATTGCTAATGCAAGCGTGAATTGGAAAGCTCAATGGGGATCTCCTTCAACCATCCAGAACAAGGTACGATTCGATATCCCTTAGTGTTAGATGTTTGGTTTCTCTCGCATATTGGGAAAGATTGATTTCTAGTGTCAAAGCTGTCTGTTGTGGTACACCCCAAGCCATAGGAATTTTCTCTTCGTAACAGAATTGGCCACCATACTAGGAGGTTCCCAGTTGTTTCTCTTTCGGGGGTTTTGGTATTCAATGAGCTTGAATTGCTCTTGATTTCTCTATTTTTGTGTCAGGTTTGGGGGCATGTTTTCCCAGTAGGGTCCTGAAGAAGTAAATTTTCTCTTATCTTTTCTGTTTTCCCTATTTTTTTGCCTTTTTCTTCATGTATGTGGGTTTGGCATTCACAGTCGCGCATACACGCGGGTTTTCCTTGAACAGTCGTGTATGTACGCACTTTTACTGAGAACAATCGCGTATGCTTTGATTTTGAGCCTTAGTTGGAGGATTAAGTTTTGTTGAGTGAGTTCTGATGATTGCTGAGTCTTTTTGGATGCTTTTGGTGTCTGTATACACCCTCTGTTTCTGACTAGAGACTGATTTTAGTTTGTTTTTTAAGTTTTGTTCTTGTCATCCATTTATCCATTTTTTGTTTTGAGATTAGTGCATTAGGTCTCTTTTACCTTGGTGCCTTTTTTGGCTGTCGTTTGTAAGTGGTTGCAGGGTCTGGGGGTTGGAGAGTCATTTCTTTGCTTCCATATCCCATTTATTGTAAAAAATACAAAAATATTTTTGCTTTTGCATAGTTATGCATCTCTTGCATTTTGCATTGGCACGACATTTGAATTAGGTTTGCTTACTATTATTATAGTTAGATTTTCATATAGGAATGATTGCACTTACATTTGAAGGAAACATCTTGCACCTCATGTAGTGGCATACCCTGTTATTCATTCTACACATTGCACTTGGCATTGCTTGTTAGGTGTGCATATTTACTTCACTGCCGAGTCATAACTTCAGTAGTTGCATGGCCATTTACCCTTTGAGTAATCACAACCAACTAAAATCAATGCTTAATAAAATGAGTTACACTCTTTTCTTTTCTAGGGTGCATCAACAAGAATAGGTTTTATGGTCTTGGAATATTTCATTATGAGTCAATTCTCCAAGACCACTAAA
The DNA here is from genome assembly GCA_001517045.1 of Pseudotsuga menziesii. Classification (NCBI taxonomy): domain Eukaryota; kingdom Viridiplantae; phylum Streptophyta; class Pinopsida; order Pinales; family Pinaceae; genus Pseudotsuga; species Pseudotsuga menziesii. The sequence continues at coordinate 177,330 of LPNX011118152.1, forward strand.
CAAAACAAGTAGGTGTCTGTCTAGGTGAGAGTGTAAAACCCTTGATATAATTAGTGTTTCTCAGGATGCTCCTCTTACACAGGAGTTAAGCACGAGGCAGTGCACGCGATTATGATTGGGATGATCCCTAGTCACTTTCTGTGAGCACCAAAGATATTTCTAGGATTGTATTTGTATCTGGGGGGCTTTGAGGTATTGATTGCTGCACCCTTGGGGTACCAATTGTGCTTTCAGGCTCCAGGATTTGCTACCCTGCCCATACAGTCGATCCTGCCTGCGACTGTCCTCTTGAGCATTGGTTATATTGAGATGACCTTAGTTTCCTTACCTAGGTTATCGAGGGGGTATTTGTAGAGGTTATTATGTAGGTGTCCTGGCTAGGTAGGCGTCGGACAACACAGTTGCTATATGAGTTGAAGTTGAGGGCCACTATAATTGGTTACGAACCTCCGCTTGTTGTGTATGGGAGTATCAAGCCTCTCCTAGGAGAGACATACCTGCTTCATTCGGGAGCTCACTTATCCTACCCTTGGTTTGCTTATGATTTGGCTTTAGATTTTCTTAGGTGTATGCTCTGTGCACGTTAGATTGATTAGGGTTGTGTAGCTAGATCGAGTCATTGTGGATTCAGGTATGGCACCTCGTCGTTCACGTCATTTAGCAAGACTTCCACCTTCCACATCTCCTCCTCCTTTGGGAGAGAGAACCAGACAGTCCGAGTAGACTCATTCTCACTTTGATTCACACTATGGGTGATCATGAGCACAAGATCCCAGAGATCCCTGATCTTCCTCGTCATGTATGGTAAGATGAACCTCCTAGCATATATGGGACTCCTGTAGGGTCTAGTCGTCATTCGGCTGGACCTTCACATGAATATTTTTCACGATTCACAGATTCCACACACCCTAATTGCCGGTATTGGATTTCGGGTGATGAGACTTACCACACATCCACTAACACTAGCACTATTAGGTATGGCATGCCTGATATTCCTGAGACCGGTTCGGCACCTCATGACGGGTCAGGTGTTGACCCTGGTGCTGCACCTGGGGGCACTTACATTCCTTTCCAGGTGGAGAGGTTTGGTAGCTCTAGTCATATTACACCTTCCATCCCTGCAGTGGAGGTTCCTTCACACACACATCCTAGGCCTAGCACTAGTGTTCCTATTCAGGGACCAAAACCAAGACATGTGAATATTGGGGCCACAGGTCATATTCTATCACATATTCCATCATCTTCTGCACCAATCCCTTCAAATGTTTTTTTGACCACGCATCCTCCTCCTAAATCTAGTGGGCCTTCTAGCTGGAGTTCTACTACTATCCATGTCCTTCCTACTTCTGCTAACACCATAGTTTCACAAGGCCATGTGCTTCCTTCTGTGTCAGCAAGACATGTATCTTCCCATGGACCATTTTATGGACCTTCTTGTGGACCATCTCATGGTCCAGTTTATGGAACCTCTTATGGAACTTTGTACGAACCATCTTACAGACAAACCTACACACCTTATGGGTCCAGGTATCAACCCGTGTATCAGTCACCTAATTATGGCTTTGTAGCGCCCCAGCCTCAAGGTACTCCAAATCACAATCCTTACATGCAACCCTATATGGGTCAAATGGGAGGAGGTTATTATCCCACTAGCCAAGGCCATGGTGTATATAGCAGTCATCCTTATGCAAACCAGTCCTATCAAGGATCATGGAACCAACTGGCTCAACCTAGGCTCCCTTTTCTTACGAATTTGAATCTACCCGATCTATCAATATTGACAAACGATTCTGTATCTCATGACACGGCATGACCGATAGTTCCTACCAAACTTCCTTCGGACATTCCAAAGTTTGAGGGTAAGGATGGTGAATATCCTAGTGAGCATGTTACGACCTTCCATCTTTGGTTCTCTCTGAACTCCTTGAATGATGATTCTGTTCGTTTGAAACTATTTCAACGCAACCTCACAGGTCCTGCCGTGAAATGGTATATAGAGTTACCTGGGGGGACATATTATTCGTTTTATGACCTTGCTATGAATTTTCTTAACCACTTCCAACTACTCGTGCGTTACGACGCCGGTACCAAACTCTTGTCGACATTTCAGCAAGACAAAGCCACCCATATTTCAGATCATATTCAAGAGTGGCGTAGATGGAAGAGGATGATTAAAGCCTTTATACCACCAAAGTTTCTTCTAGAGTGGTACCCCAAGTCATTTTTACCCTATATTGCGAAGGATGTTTCCACATCCAGAGTGAAAAACGAGGACCAAGCTATTTTTAGGGCCCAATAGTTGGACTTGATTTATGCTCAGTCTGGGATCCTTTATGAGATCATACCTAATGCTCTGCGTTCCAATTTTGACCCCAAGTTCAAACCCAGGGCCACATGCTGATGGTATTGTTGGCTCCGCAAGTACCAAACATGCGGATTCAGTTACGAAACAAGTGAGCCAGTTATCGCTTAACTAGTCTGCGTTGGGGCAAGGTATGGCTTCATCCCTTCCTACCCAGTTGGTGGATGTACTTTCTGTGCAATCGTCGAACCCAAAAGGTAACCAACAACCTGGAAGGAATAAAAAGAAAGGAAAAATAATAAAAAGGGTGGGAATAAAAATGATAATGATACTAATGACAAGAACAAGAACAGTAATAATGCCGGGGGGGACAAGAAGTCTAAGAGGAAGGTAAAATTTCCTTCCAGGTTGTGCGGGGATGGCCACCTCACTCACTTGTTCCCTCGTATGGAAGATGCCGCGAAGTTCATAGCACATGGCCTAGCTGTGTTTACTAATCCTTTACCAAATAATCAAAATATGAACTTGAGCACCATGGATCCTGGTTGTGCATATAGTGGAACTCAAAACCCACCGGATGCCGCTAGTGGTCACGGTTGCATCAACATGGTGAAAGCAGCTAGTGTTGTGACGCATGCAAAAGACTATGGTTCGTCACAACCAGACCTTGGGAAAGAACCTGCTCCACTTGAGAGCTCTTTGTGAATTGAAAATCCTACGGATAAACTTGAAGTTCCGCCTCGCATTCCTAAGGGAGTCTTGAAGTGCTCAAGGCACAATCCTAATGCTCGAGCCACCCAGAACTATTCAATTATCGAGGATTTGGGCTAGACTTCTTGTGTCATGTACGCATTAGAATTACTTCAGACTTGTCCTTCGCAGAGAAAGGCCTTGTTGTCTGCTCTTGGGGTTGGTGATGATAGCTCTCCTTCCGTGATCAAATTTGAAACTCATGGAATCCATCCTCGCTTGTCTTACTGTGTGTCTCTTCTGATTCACGTAGAGTGTTTAAACAACACCATCATGCGCACTGTGATTGATGAAGGTGTTGCCACTTCCGTGATGTCTTTGACTTGTTGGAAGGGATTAGGTTCTCCCACGTTGTCTAAATCTACGAACATGTTTACTGCTTTTGATGGAAGATCATTTCGACTGCATGGTATACTTCCTTCCCTAGTGGTCCAATTGGGGGGGAAGACTGTTGCACCCCTTGACTACAATCTTTTGCTGGGTAGGAATTGGATGTACACTATGCAAGCTGTAGCCTCTTCCCTATTCCGAGTGGTTTGTTTTTCGTTGGATGGGAAGGTCATTACTATTGATAAAAAAGATTTCTAGAATCCGAGTGTGAAAGCATCACCAGGAGCTTCTATCCTGGTTATCAATCATTCTCAGCCGGCAACTGAGAATGTGGGCATGGGTATGTATCCTTCTCTCATGGGAACCTATAGTTTTTCTACGCTTGTTCTTATGATTGGTTCTAGTCTTGGTAGGGCTTCGACCTCATTGAATTTGGTCTCTCTCCGCACCTCTCATATGGAGGATCCTTGGATTCTTCCTTCATCAAGTACTTCAAGTGATAATTCTATACCTGCTGAGATAGACGTGCCATTGCCTACAACATTGGTGATGTATTAAGATAATATTGATCATGTTGTAGAGCCTAGTCCTTCCTCTTTGCAGATGGAGGAGGAGGACCCTTATGTGCTGCTTGTTTGGGCAGGAGATTCATCTCAATCTCAAGACTTCCTTGATGATGTTTTTCCATATAATGAAGCTATTCTTGAGGCTATGTCTGGGATAGAACAACCTTGGGGAGAGCTGCACCATAGATCGTATTTCATCCCTAAGCTTGATAGTTTAGAGTGTGATGACTTTAGGGAGATTCTAAGTGAGAAAGTTGGTAGCCCCACGGTCCCATTGAGCTCTCCTAGTCAGATTGTTGAAGGGAACATGGCTAACCTATCACCAACGACACCTATCAACATTTCTCGTGATCCTGGTAAGATTGAGAACGTTTACATTGGGGTGGATTCCCCCCCCCGATAAGATTAAAGAGTATATCGATATTTTCAAGGAATTTCATGATTTTTTTGATTGGTCATACAAGGAAATGTCGGTAATAGACCCTCGCATTGTCGAACATGAAATAATAACCTATCCGAATGCAAAACTGGTTCGACAACATTTCCGTGCCGTGAATCCTAGGAAAGTACCCGCTATTAAAGCAGAGATAGAGAAACTGCTCAAAGTTGGTTTTATCTATGCCTTTCCCTTGACAGAGTGGGTTTCAAATCCCGTTCTGGTGGATAAGAAGCAGGGAGTGATCCGAATAAGCACTAATTTCTGTGATTTAAATCGACCCTGTCCTAAAGATAATTTCCCTACACTATTTATTAATCAAATTTTGGATGAGTGTGCAGGAAGTGAGGTTTTTATTTTATGGATGGATTTTCTAGATATAATAAGATAAATATTAAACCCGAGGACCAACATAAGACTACATTTATTTGTCCTTGGGGAAATTTTGCATATCGAAAGATGCCCTTCAACCTTAAAAACTTCAGAGATACATTTCAATGGGCAATGGCCTTTTCCTTTCATGATCTTAAAAATAATATTGAAATGTATTTGGATGATCTAGCTGCTCACTCTTGTTTGAGAGTGCATCATCCTTATCATTTGCGATTGGTTTTCGAAAGATGTCATCATTATCAAATTCGTTTAAATCCTCACAAGTGCATGTTTTGTGTGAAGGTCGATTGTTTACTAGGATTCATCGTGTGCAAGGAGGGTATTAGAGTCGATCCCTGGAAGGATGAGGCAATACTTCAATTGTCTCCCCCGCATAACATTTGACATCTTCAATGTTTACAAGCTATGGCGAACTTCTTGCGAAGGTTCGTAGTCAATTTTTCCAATTTGACTAAAGGCTTCATGAGTTTGTTGAAGAAAGACACCCCTTTTTACTGGGATGAGCAAGCCCAGAAGTCTTTCGATGCTCTTAAGAAATCCTTGGCATCACCCCCCATGCTTAGTCCACCAGACTATAGTCATGAATTTTTTTATTTATGTGTCCGCGTCTCAAGAGACGGTTAGTATGGTATTGGTTCAAGAGGATGAGGAGCTCCACGAGCATTTCATATACTATCTTAGCCGAAACCTTATTGATGTGGAATTTCGTTATACCCATGTTGAGAAGCTAGCCTTAGCCACCATCCATGCGGTTCAACGTTTGAGGCATTACATCCTTCTTCACCAAACTTTGGTCGTAGCTCACATTAATCCATTTTAATTCGTCCCCACCAGAAGGATGATTGGGGTAAAGTATAATAAATGGATTGTGATATTGCAGGAGTTTGATCTCGAGTTTGTTTTGGCAAAGTTGAAGAAATCATTAATCTTTGCTGAGGTCATATTAGATTTTCCAAATTTGGATGAAGAAGTGGTGCATGAGGATTCTATTATTAATGAGCATATCTTTCTCATCTCAATCGCGGACCCTTGGTATGGAGATATTATCGTTTATTTGCAAACATTGAAGGTTCCTTCTCACCTCTCGCGAGATGAGCGTTGGTGACTATGTCACGTAGCGAAGACTAACTCATAGTGGATGATACTTTATATTGCCATGGGGTTGATTCCATTTTACGTCATTGCTTAACTCATTAGGAGGCTAAGGTCGTGCTTAATGATTGGCACGGAGGGGCGTTTGGTGGTCATTTATCTGGGCTTTCTACAACCCAATTTTTTTTAGAGCGGGTCATTTTTGTCCGTCTATCTTTAAAGATTGCGTTAATGTGGTCAAGAGGTGCCACCCTTGCCAGGTGTTTACACGGAATATGAGTTATCGTCGGGCCCCTTTGCATCCTATTATCACCACCGGTCCCTTCAGCAAGTGGGGGGTTGATTTTATGGATTGTAACACAGCTTTGGCTAGGGGGCACCATCATATTATTGTGGTTGTTGATTATTTCATGAAATGGGCAGAGGCTATGCCCACTATCAAATCTGATGGTAAAACAACCGCGCATTTTGTATTTAACCAGATTATCACCCAGTTTGGCATTCCGAGGGAGCTTGTCACTGACCATGGTAGGAAATTTCATAACAAAATGATGGAAGAGTTGTCTTCAAAGTTAGGGTATAAGCAAGAGCATTCCTCTTCTTATTATCCTCAAGCGAATGGATAGGTTGAAGCAGTGAACAAGTCACTTAAGTCCATTCTCCAACGAACCATCACATAAAGCAAGAATAATTGGCATATCATGTTGTATCCTGCTTTGTGGGCCTATAGAACCGTAGTCAAGAATGCCACTGGTTTTTATCCCTATCAGCTTGTCCATGGGGTGGAGTTAGTATTACCGGTTGAATGAGAAATCCCTTCCTTGAAGCTAGTTGTGGAGATTTTACCAGAGAGTTTCGCATTGGAAGAACATCTGGTCCACTTGGAGAAGCTTGATGAACAACGTCGAGATGATTTAGTGGCTCTTGAAGTTAACAAGCATCGCGTTAAGGTCCAATACGATAAGTCTGTCTGTCCTAGGAGGTTTAGTGAAGGTGACTTTGTCCTTTTGTGGGATCAAGCTAAGGAACCCTTGGGGGAAGGAAAGATCAACCCAATGTGGCATGGTACTTACGTGGTTAAAAATGTCTTAGAGAAAGGTGCCTATGATTTGGTGGATTATGAAGGGGCAACCTTGGCAGAGCCTAGAAATGGGCTCTATATTAAAAAGTACTATTCATGATCTTCAGCCAGGGCTGACTTTTTGTATATTATTGTACATTTTTTGCATTGCATAGTTAGGTCTTCTTATGGTGATTGGGTTTGTTGATTAGATTTCATTTGTTATGGAAGATGTCGATGGGATCTTTTGTTTACATAGGATTCGTTGATGGTGATAGCCACCACACTCAAAACTTAGCTTCGGTTGCTTGGGTGATCTATACTCCTATGAGTCAAGTGTTGTCTTCAGGATGCGTATGTTTACGACCTTCGTCGAACAATGTTGCTGAATATATTCTAGTGATTGAGTTATTGCAGGATTCCATTTCACATGGTGTTCATTCTCTTGAGGTACGTCTTGATTCACAGTTAGTGGTCTCACAACTTAATGGCTTGTATTGTGTTAGGGATCTGACATTGTTACGAAGATTCTTCCATGTAAGATTGCTAGAACGACAATTTGAGAGTATAACATACATTCACATTTCAAGAAATTTTAATCAAGTTGTTGATTCATATGCTAACTATGTACTAGATTGGAATTTGTTTCACAGACCATAAGCATTTTGGAAACACATTTTACACATGTAAGTAGAATAATAATCGATCATCATAAATATTTTTCATTAAGTCCAAAAAAGGTGACGTTATAATACATAAGTGTCATATAAAAAATTAGGGCTTCTGAGCCACCAAAATATAATACATAGTCATACAAAATGTACACCCAGGTCTCTAATCCTGAGGTGGAGGAGGGTGTTGATCATGGTAGCACAGCATGACTCTAGCTAGCCGACGAAATAATCGAACCCATGCCCGTGGTACCCCAACCACCTAGCGCTGCATAGCCTCAGAAAATTCCTCGACTTATGCCATGGGAACCCTATGTGTCAAGCGAACAAAAATAGTGTGGATGCTATGGAGTGTCTGCTCCACATCTACACCCATGATCTCATTGCCTCTTCCCCTCTGTCGATGACGAGAAAATCCTTTTGACCATCGTGGTCCCACATATGCATGTACATGACAGAGTTTCATTATGTGTCATCACACCAAAAACATGTATTTTGATTTCATATATCAAGAAATACAAAAAAATTTAATAACTCAAAAAACAAAAGTGATTTGGGGTTCATTACCTATGTCTCCATATGTTGATCCTGGTGGTAGGGGCATATATGGATCTCTGCGAAAGTCTATCCCTGCATAGGGGTAGTCGTCTATGACAATGATCTGTCTCCACCACCAAAGGAAGAAGTCTGCTAGATAGGGGTTGGCCATCCTCCCCCCTCCAAATCTCCGCATGACATTGGCCGAGTGTAGCTGAACCAAATCCCTAACTCCATGTGGAGAAATGTCAACTCTACGGATTAGCCCTGATACCCTCTCAAAAAAGAATGCACTTAGTATGCTTCTGAACCCAAAGTTCTGTATCCTACCCGTCTTGCAGTCATTGAGTTGTTGCTTCATGTTTCTTAGAAGTGAGGTACTCTAGTCATATATCATGGGTCACGTGCACTCTACTGCATAGAACATCATTGGCCTTGAGGCCAGGTGGAGTGATGCTAAACCTGTGATCCTGCCCAATGCCAATAGTATGGATTTCAGCCCCAGGTTATAAATTGTGTTTGTCAGGATTTGACTCCCAACATTCCATGTATCGAGAAGGTAATACACAGCTATGTACTCCTCTATAGTCAACCTGCCTCTTGACCCGCGGGATCGAAATTTCACCATCTCCCCTCGTCAAGACAAACCTGTGATAAAATATATGTCCTCAACCTCGATGATGAGTGACATCCCATCCAACTGAAAATTTTCAGAATCTGGATCCTAGTAGTCTACTAGTAGCTGGAGTAGCCTTGGCTTGGATCTTAATCTACCAAGGATCCAAAAATTATACAACCCACAAGCCCTCAGCGCTTGTTGAGCCATCAGATAAGCCTGCCTAGCCTCTTCAACATCACCATGTTCTCTCTCTCTCCATTCTAGCACCATCCTGCACAATTGTTTTTGAGTTTCATCAGTATTTGCCTTTGAAAATCACATTTGCAGACCTGTATCCGACTGTTTGCAAAACAACCGCATATGTACGCGGGTATCGTGGTCTTCTCCACACATACCTAGCCCTATACGCGGAAAAAGACCTGATTTTCGTGTGGGATGAAATGAACATTTTTGGAGGGCCTAAACAAAAAAATTTATCACTAAAATTAAAAAAATTTGCGTGAAAGTGAAAGAGAAGGGCTTGGGTAATCAGCTGGACCAAACGCAGAGTGATTTCGCCGGATGATGCTCCTGGAATCAGCTCTTGAATTTATGGATACAAATGCACTATGGTGGGTGAATTTTCAAAATGGTATGAAAATTTTTAATTTTTCACTATTTTATAGAATTGTTTTTGAAATTTTTACTCACTTCCTATAGTTTTTTATCGTTTCTGACCATTTTGGACCATTTGGACTAATATGATGTTGTAGGAGCCCATTTTGAGCGCGGTTTGACTGAGACTTCGACCCATTCATGTCTATTACAAGTATCATGTCTAAACTGGCATATAGGTTAGGATTTCACACCCTCCTGCATTTTGCATGACCTTAAGACCGTTTCATCTTAACCTTAGGTACGAACCCACTCAATGATGTCACAGAACCTTATTGTTGCTGTTAGAAGTGACGTTATGTGAATGGTAGAGATTTCTCATACATGGGTACCCTATTTAGATCCCATATTGCATTTGGTGCCCATGTCGACATTTCTCCTTTAGGTTATGGGAGTCCTTTTTAGTCCCTCCATGTCTTTGAGCAAGAGCATCATACTCCTCTTGAACTTTATGTTGGCCATTTCTCTCGGGACTCCCTTGTATATATCAAGTTGTAATTGCATTTTCATGAGTTTTTTTTCCTTCTTGAGCTTTATGACAGCTCCCTGACTTTCAGTTATCAGCCATATAGCCTAAGCTTGTCTCATGTCTAGCTAAGCAGAGCCTTTTTTACATATCTTTTGCAGCTTAATTAGCCTTTTTACCGAGAGGAGATATTCCCCCGAGTGTCGTTATCCTGCACATATATCCTTGCATTGAGCATAGGCATGTTCCACTACTTGGAACTAGTTTGATTGTGCCCTAACACTCGTCTCCTCCTATATTTGTACTATAAAGCACTTTTATTCTTTTTCAAGCTTTTCAAAATATTCGAAAAATTCCAAAAAAATAAAAAAACCAAAAAGTCGAACAGGAAAAGATGTTATCTTTGGTAGCAGTTGAGTCATGTCACTTTCGAATAGAGCATTGTATATCACATCCATTGGTTGCGTTATTAGTTTGAATTTAGGAGCTGTACTCGTTACTATGAGTTTATCTCCATTGATTGGTTAAGCTTCCAGTCCCTATGGAGCCTCTGTTGATGCCTCTTATGTCTCAGAGATGTCCCAATTTGCATATCGTGTCCATGCTTCCTACCTTTAGTCACCATTTTCCTTTATGCTCTTGTTCGAAGGAAGTTGAAGCCTGAGTCGGCCATTCCTCAGTTATCTTGACTTTGCATGTCGGTCATTCCTGGTATTGTTACTGGTTCGTGCACATCTTGTTATTCCACATTATACAGCGTTGCTGAGTACCTCGTGTTGGTTGATGGGGGATTCCTTAATTCCCTCCTTCCATAGGATTCCATTCCATCGACTTCAGATCATTTATTTTGGAATAGGAGTCTATAGTCATTTGAGTGCCTTGAGACTTACAGTCATCAGTGGTAGGTTCTCTCGTCATCGACAGTTTTGGGAATACATCAATGTCCCCTAATCGATGGATTCTTCCAAGTGTTTGACCTAAACACATCTATTCACACTTGTTATATTGCACTATGTACCTTGATTCCCATTTTCATTATTGGTGGGTGATCTCACGTCTGTTAACGATATACATCAATGACCGGTAATCAGATGATGGACTACTATGTTCGACCTCGACACATCTATTCACATAGTAGGACATGTACTCGTAGAGGTTCATGTAGAAGACCCTCCAGCTTGGTGGCATTCCATATATGCTACCTCCTTGATCGTGCCAGTGTTCATGAGATTTCAGCTCTCGTGATTTGATTCCAGTGTATACCAGATATCTTTAGCTACTATGGAGATCTTGATCCGTTGTATATCTTCATCCACTTTGGAGATTTTGATCTATTGTATATTGTATGTGGTGATGACCACACATGTCACATTTTGTATATCATGCCTATTCATGGCCATTGTACTCTTATGTATCCGAGACTGCTATATGGATTTGCAGTCACATGTAGATATTTATCATTGTATTTTACTGATGAGTGGCTGGTTCTTCCACCTGTGTCTTCATTACTCCACTTCTGGGATGGATTTTATAATGTATTTCGACCATCATGTTACCCCTCTAACCTCACACATTAGGGGGCATCTGTTATAGCTGATTTTACCACACATGGTTTACCACATATTTATGGCCTTACCTGTCCATCTGTAGATTCTTTAGAACCCATGGACTTATATTATCCTTTGATGTTCCAAGATCATCCCTAAAAAACCTCTATTTATTTTTGTACGCAACTTTTAAACCTATACTCACGTGTACACGTGAATTTTAACCTTAAACCCGCGTACATCGGGATGTGTGCATAAGTCCAAACATTTTTGGAATTTTCCTCATATGAGTCCGAAGATCCTGAATGTTGGCCTTCCATATTCCTTGAGATCACTTGGATTCGACTCTCCATTTCCCTTTTGGAGTTCTATATAAGGAACCCCTTGGATACATTGAAGAGGAGGAATTGAAGAGCAAGTAAAATATAGTCCATTGTTGCCACAATTTGCATATTCTTGAGTCTGCATCCCTTTGTCCCTTTGGAACACTTTGTGTTCTTCCCAAGCTTGCCTTTTCTTGTGAGCTTGATATCGAAATATGGAGAATTGAGGTGGTGGAGGACCAGGTGGAGGACTCGGTTTCTCTGGTTCGTAGACGTGTTGACATAGGTTGTCACTATTGTAATTATTAATAGAAATATCTTTTCCTGTCCAATTATGTGCAATCGAATATGAATATTGAATCCATGGATGTGTTTAATTGTTTATGCATTGTTGAATATATATGATAGAGTAGGTCTAACACACTATTATAGAGCATGCTTGTCTTGTTTGCTGTTGTTGAGAGCGAATTGCTAATGCAAGCATGAATTGGAAAGCTCAACGGGGATCTACTTCAACTGTCCGGAATAAGGTACGATTCGATATCCCTTAGTGTTAGATGTTTGGTTTCTATTGCATATTCAGAAATATTGATTTCTAGTGTCAAAGCTGTCTGTTGTGGTACACCCCAAGCCATATGAATTTTCTCTCCGTAACACTCAACACTACAGAAGGGGAGTATATTGCATCTTGTTTCGCCACTTGTAAATCCATATGGATTTAGAATTTCTTGTCATATCTATTCGATCTAGATATGGATGTTACCATGATTCTATGTGATAACTGAAACCACATGAAGATGACAGAGAACTGTTAGGATTTAGAATCCTCCCTTGACCAAATTGTCTATTAGATTATTTTATCCTAACTTAGGAGTTTTAATTAATTAATTAAGTCCACATGGCCTAATGGGGTCACATGCACCAGTTACTAGAGTGTGGGGAACACTGCTAGAGGTTAACTTCCACTGACTTCACTTGCATGCATCAATTTAGGCACCTTCTAGACCAATCCCTACATTTTAGGATCCACTGGGAGTCCCGACACCAACCTCCTTCAGTCAATGGGAGTTGGAACTAGTTAAGCTTAGTTAATTTTCAGTTACATTCAGTTAGATCACAATCAGTTCAGTTAGCGCTACTTATGCATGGCTGCATCTAGATTAGGCACCTTTGCTCACCTACCACTTCAGTTAGACTGAGTTAACTGTTTATTACTGATCGTGTGAGTTGTTTAGACATCTAGAGTTAACCATTTGGACTCCGATATTGATTGAGACATCCTGAGTTTGCTAGTTATTTAGGTACAGTCACATCCAATTGTTAGATTCGAATTCCTCCCTAATGGGTTCAAATTCTTCCTTATGTAACTCTATTGTAACACTAGATTAATTAATGACCATGATACTGTAATTATCTGAGCTATACTCATCCGTTTCCTGCGTGGTTTGATTTTTTCAGCGTGTATCTTCATTCTCCTTTTACTGCATAATATTTTGGACTCATTTCTTGAAGATCTAAATGGTACATCAATTTTAACAAGAACCTCATGTTCCATGATAAGATGAAACAAATAGAAATCTAGTACTTCTACATTCGTGACATGGTGGAGAAGGGATTTATAAACATCCAATATGTGAGCATAGATGAGTAGGTTGCAGATGTCTTTACTAAGCCTTTGTCTTGTGTGAAGTTTGAACACTTCTAAGACAAGCTTGGTTTTGTTCGTAAGGATTTCCCTCGAAATGGGGAGAAGTATTGATACTATGGTATCCTGATCATAGAAGGTAGCTCAGTTGGGATTGATCATCCTTAGACTTAATCCCGTAATTCTAAAATGAAAACTAGTAAAAAATGAGAGATAAGTGACCAGGTGAACGAAAAATTTGGCCGCCACGATTTTTTCAAGGGATAAATGACTAAAATTGAGAAATTTTAAGTGAGCTAACTAAAAATGACCAATTTGGTCATGGGATAAGAACTAAACTAAAAATGACCAATTTGGTCACGGGATAAGATTTAAACTAAAAATGACCACATAACAATTGGTCATTTATTTGGCCATTTTTAGTTGTGCCACTTCGACAATGGAAAATTACAATTTTGACAATAAATTTGTACAAATTCCTAAATTTTAACACTGTAGATGGATTCAGACACCCCATCTAAATCCATCTGTGCCAGTGTTAAAATTTAGTAAATTGTAACATTGTAGATGGATTCATATAATATCCAGTTCAATTTTCTTTTCATGCCATATCTAATTATTTGGCCATTTTTGTTTATGATATATTATTTATCCCTTCAATATATATTAGATCCACTTGCAAGTTGTGTTATGCGCACATCATCATAGTGTGATGATAGTTGAGTTGAGTCTTGGATATTTGTCATCTTTCCCTTTGGGCATTGTCATGTCGTGAAGTTGGTTTCATTAATTATGTTCAGCTTGTTGACGTACTGGTCACATTCATAATATATTTTGTTTGAACAAAATTGTACTAGTCAGTTAACCCTCTCGACAGTCTATTAAATTAGTTTCGACAAGTTCATGTATTTTGTGTGATGTTATTTAAAAATTGTTAATTTCACAACCTCCATTATTAATTCTCCATATGAAGCGCAGTTGGATACAAAGACCCCTTTCTAAGGGTCTCTGAATCCATCCGCAGTGTTAAAATTTAATAAATTGTAGCATTGTAGATGTATCCATAGACACGAGTGATCATGTAAATTGTGTCACCGAACGACAATGGTAAAAACTTGTAAATTGTAAATTAGCAATGAACTACAATTTTTTACCACTGTTGACAATGTGACACAATTTACATGATCATAACTTGTGCCTTTGAATCTATTAACAATGTTACAATTCACTAAATTTAACATTGCAGATGGATTCAAAGACCCCTTAGAAAGGGGTCTCATATAATATTCTTTTGGGTATATTTTGTTGGTAAATATGGCTTCACAGGAAGAGACCATATTTGACGTGAATAAGGATTCAATGAGATCTGCATACCAAAGGATTATGGATTCCTTTCTAGAGTTACATGTGTCTAAGTATCCAAATATTGGGAGATTGAATTCTCCTAGTCTTGTAATGGTAAACCTGCAGGATGTTTTAATGGGGCGTCGTAGAATTCAAATGGCATTTGCGGAGCAGGGGATTATAGTAGATTCCATCATTTTCTTATTATTTTAGTCCATTTTGTTATTTTTTGAGTTTGGCATTGAAAAACTTTTCCAAATTGTGAAAATCTATTTAGCCCTCTCCAATTTTAATCCCGGTGATCTATTATAATTATCAAGAAGTTAAGAAACTCTCCAAGCAAGCATATAAAATGCATATAGTTTCTCTCTTAGTTGCATCATCTTGGGATTGGGTTGAGGTATCCCCCCTTCAAGAATGATAACTACCTAATCCTTTAATAAGACATTTATGTGTCTATTTGTTGGTTTCCTGTGTTTTGTCCCTTTAGCTTTAGGAAGGAATATGATTGTTTTTTTAAATATCCCAAGAATGTTTAGGTGGGGATTTTATGTATTCATGAATGGATTCAAATTTTCAATTTACTATATTAAGTAATGGAAAGCGTTATAAGTTTTTTCCCGTTATAGAAAAGAAAACATTGTCATAAAAAATGTAGAAGCGCAATCCAAAATTACATTAAATAATGGAAATAGTTACAAGTTAAATAAACAAATAAAACCATTTTTATGTAAAAGGTGGAATCCATATCCAAGATTGCATCAAATTTAGGAAAATGAAAACTCGTAAATACCTAAACACAATGAAGAAAGTTGATATTATTAAGGATATCATGTTCACACTTTTACTCAATAATTACATCTGGATCTAAAACAAATCTAATTTGAAATTAAGCTGCCAAATTTCAGTGGCTTCCTTGAAATGAACTATTCATTGATATTATTAGGCTTGAGTGGGCCTAAATATCAAGAACATGTGTTTCCTCCTAAGAAGTCACAGGTTCAAATTTATAGGGGGGTAGAGTATGTACACCTATCTATACTTTACTAGATGAATTGTTGCATAGAGGGGGTCCCTTGTCCCTCAAAGAAGGGGGTCATGAGACCCCCTTGTTCCTCAAACAAGGGGGTGTCATAAACCAAATTGGTGTTTTGCTTGGCTGTGACCTTGAAAATAGATTATTTTTAATTAAGAAAATTTGAAACCAACATATTCTTTTACATTTATCATTAAAAAAAGAGTGAGGTTCACATTTTTGGAAAATGCAAATGACCAAGAGTATTAAGGAAAAACCTAGTAAGAACTAAAATCCTAGTAAGAACTCTTCATAAAGGTGGAGATAATTATTCACATGGGTTACTAACTAATGCAAGATAATTTATTATGTCCCTATATATAGTTTTCAACCGATTTTCTTTACACTTTTTCTATTCTGGTGGCATTGAATTTTCATACCATGGACTAGAGAATTTTTCAGTGACTGAGCATAGATTCAGGTTCAAAGGAGCTTGGCTCCATGGTCTTCATGATGGCAAGGTTTTCATTGGTTTTTGGTTCATCCTTTTGGGAAGTTTTTTTTGGAGAGCGTTGCAGTGCACGAGCTAGTTTTTTAGCGATGGTGCAGGTTTTCACCTTGTTTAGGGTGTGTAGTTTTGTGGTTTATTTATCATAGAAGAAATTCCCTATTTGAGTCCATGGTAAAATACTTCATGTATATTTGATCTCTTGATGACCTTGATCCTTCACTATCTATCCCTCTTACTTTAACTACTACTAGTAGTGCGTCTCTCTTGCCTCATCAATCATTGATATTTACTCGTTAACAGTTTGATTGAATGAAACCTTTACACTATGACAATGATATAAAGCTATAACTATGAATTCTTATATATATATATATATATATATATATATCTCAGGATCCATTGATACCCTAGAAATGAATCCTATTTATCCGCTGAATCCCTTGCATATATATAATAAATGGCTGATGTGAGCCTTTCCCAGTTCTCCCTAAGCTTCAATTACTCTTCAAATATATCCAACAACAAATTCTACAAGTCAATTTCTAGTGGGGGTGTTGAACTGGGGGTTGTTCAGCAAATTCCTTCCCAGTCAATCCCTCCAAAATCCCAGAGATTATTTCCCTCAATAATACTAGTGAAATAATTGAGTCTCTTCTGTCTCTTGCTAACGTTGATTGTAGTGATGCCGGAATTGTGGTCCAGGACCTTCATTTGACCATTCAATGATGTGTTCTGGAAGCCGAGAGTTCTCTTTTCAGGGAAAATATGTTCCCCAAAACCCGTCCAAATTCTCAGTAAATAAGCAAAAAGTTATAGTATGAATTGAAATACTGGCTGACATGGGAAAATGTTAGATATGTGGCCTTCAAGATATTGTTGGCGTATTTCTATAGTGGGAAGGTGAAGGAACATCTATCGGAGGTATGTATATGTGTGGATCATACTCGTGTGCACAATGCATGCCAAACTGCTATGGATTTTATTGTGGAGTTGATGTATGTTTCTCACGTCTTCTAGATCCCATAGATTGTCTCCCTTTCACAGTTAATTTCCAATGTTTTTCTTGATCACATGTGACTTGTTGTGTGAGTGTTCGATTGAGAATTCATAGAATTTATGTTCAATTTTGATATATTTCTTGTGATTTACCAAGAATTTGAAGGTTTTTTCTTTGTCTCACTACATGTAGTGTTGACATGTCTTTTATCATCTCATGGGGACCTTCATAAGTTCATTTGTTTTGTTATTTTTGTGCTCGAAGATGGCAAGGAATTTACAACCATTATGCAAACTTTTACTTGTTTTGTAGGAATTGCATAAATTTGTGTCTTTCTTGTTTGGATTTTTTTAGTAGTTTTTTTTTTCATTTTTGCATTCTAGTACAAGAGACACTAAATCAATCAACTTGGATTTAAATTATCAAATATGAAACCTCAAGGGAGTAGCTAAAGTCCTGAGAAAAAATGCTATGGGTTGCTCATTGTAAACATCTTTATTTAAAATAATGAGGGAGAAAATTAAAAGTATATATGTAGGGACAAAAAGGAGAAACTCCTTTTGACTAAAAGAAAATGGGAAGATGGAATAGTACAACAAAGCACTAACAGAGGTGCATTCAATAGATACTTATGAAATATTAAAATGTTGGTAATGCACTTTAGAGAATTTGAGCTTGAGCAGTACTAATGGGGAAAATAAAAGAGCTTAAGTAGTTATGCATATATGCTAAGCCATGCTACTACATGGTCACCTAGGAAAGTACAAGACATGTTTGATCCTAAATCTTGCAAACTCAAAATTGGAAGCAGTAGTAGCTTGTGTGAGAAGACATCCTGCAAAAAATGAAATATATAGTAAGAAGAAGACAAACATCATTCCTTAGTGTCTAGTTGTCACAAATACAAGAATTGAAGATATCCATGGCATTCTGCTGAAGATAAGAAACTTAAATACTCTCTAGCATAATGAAATGAAAATTTTGGTTAAGGAAGAAGGGACCAATGAACCCTAATTTGGACCTACAAATTTTTTGTTTGAACAAATGGAAAAAATATTGAACTGTAAATATTTTTTAATTTTATTTTGAAGTTATCAGTTTTAGTCCATGGAAACAAAGGAAATACCGGTCAAGAATGGATCTGCAATTGTGATTATTTAATATTTTTCAAGGTATTAAAATTTATTGGTTTTTTGCAATTTTAAAATTCTAACGACTTGTATCTGAAATACTTTTACATTACCTGTACCTAAACTCACACATTTGTCCTCCCCTTATTTTGGGAAGAAGTCTTATTCCATGCATCTAGATAAATTATAGTACACTAGTGTCTGTATTTTTTCTACTTAAATGGTTCTAGTAGTTGGAAGCATTAAAACTACATCACCACAGGGCATCGAAATATTTGATGCTAGATAATATTTTAGCAGTCCATAAGATGGCATTTGATGAATACAAACTCCTTTCTATATTTGATTCTATATTTGAATGGATTTAAATATATATAATGAGAGAATAAAATATATGTTACAAAATTATGTAAATTGAAAGACTAAGTTCACCAAAAAAATTGGGTCTGATTTTTTATTGCAATATTTGGTTATTTAATCAATGTAATTTATTGCATATCTGGAATGATCTTATATATTGATTCTAGTATCCTATTCTTTTGAAAATAGTTGTACACGAAGAGATGGATCCTATATACTTTCCACATTTTTGAATTTATGTCACTGGATTTATTATTTGAGTCCATTAAAAAGGGGCTAGTAATGCTTACATTTGACATAATGTTGTACTACTTCACAATGAAAGTGCCGGTAAAAAGAGGTACTGCTAAAAATAGCACTCATGCATGTATAAGAAATTAGGATTCTTCAATTAATGTGCCTCCAAGGAACAATAATATGCTGTTTGTTTCACCATGCAAGACTTGTATCCCCAATTGCTAAAAATAACAGTTTCACAGTATACCTTGCATGTTTCTAAAATTGGCCTCCTTAGATTCACATGATAACAAGGAGCCTAGATATGTCATCAAATAATATGTGAACCTTGGAACACCAACTCCAAAAATTAGCAATGTCCCACAATTTCATCTATGTCACATGCAAACTATAAATAAATTCTAAATGCACATATAAACCATCATGAATCATTTCCAAATCTCAATCTGTAACACTGGAAATGTTCCCCCAATGTGAACTCATATATGACACAAATCAACTAGCCCGATGAACAAATTTGGAAGTTAACATTAGAATTACATAGGTGTAGTTATAGGTGATAACAATGCTCCATGTCGGGACAATATATTCCCTGTGGGATGTTAATAATCCATAAGTATATGGGAATTTCCAACTATTTGTTAGTGTTCAAACTTTTCCACCTATGATTTTTCAATTTGTTTCAAAATCTTGATGCCAAAATTTTGATTTCTTCTGAATATCTATGTGATTGGAACATATAGCATACAAAGTGAATCATCTTAATTTAATGTACCTGCATACGATTTTGGTTAATTGAGAACAAGTGGGATGATTCCTAACTTTGACTTGTAAAATCTAAAATCCCACTAATATCAATATTTGGACATGACTATGACAAAAAAACTCAGATATGGAATTGATGCTAAGTTACTGGGATATGGATACAGATCTAGATTCAGATCCATATATAGATTTTCCATATTTTTGAACAAACAGGATTGGGATATAGTGGGGAAATGGAAACTACAAAAAAAATTAAAATTTAGTTATTTAATAAAGTAATAATAGAGTGAAGAATTAAAACTATTGAGGAAACTCAAGTAGAACTATAAAGAGAGTTTTCATGCATATTAGTATTACCCATTAATGTGCCATGGTCCATAATTGGTAATTTGATAAGTTAACCATGTTGATAATTGCTAAATTTTGAATACCATTTCAACATGAACATGAAGCAGGTCATAACAACGACTTTCAATACATGTGCCCCGATGGATAAAAATGATACATTCACCCTTTTCTTTACATGATAATAAGGAAATTGGATATTTCATTCTAACATGCAAAACTCATAATTCGAACTATTAAAAATAGCAGGGTCTCATAATTCCATGCATGTCACATGAAAACTATCAATAAAATATGAATGTGCTTTAATCCTTTGCGTGCCATCTTCCAATCTCAAAGCGTGACACTAAAAATGGTGCACAGGTGTCAACTGATATCTAAACATGAATGTTATGTAATTGAGACACCAACAATCCTATAAAACATTGCCCCCAATGAACTAGATTGATGAACAAATTTTAAAGTTTGCATGGGTGGAAGTTTCAGTGATGACTGTCTCCTAGTTACTTTTGTATGATATTTTCACACTCCCACTATGTACTTGCATTTGTTTCTTTTCTGAGTCCCACCGACCTACTATTGTGGTCATTTGTTCAACATTAATAAAATTATCTTATCTGTAACTATGTAAACATTGCTGATAAGAAATCAATTCAAGTACAAACTCTCACTTGCTCATATATCTATCTAGAAGCCTATTATTTACTCCTCGTAGTTTATTCATCATGTTTTTTTGCTACATATATATTTCCCTTGTGCTCCCTTGCCAAAACAATGGTTTATAGCATGTTTCTTTCAATGAATAGACTCATTTTTCAAAGCTATCATCCTTTACCAGATTTTGCACTTACTTTGGTGCGTTTGAAAATGCAAGTGGAAAATTGCTGGGTATATTACCAAATATTTTCAATATTTTAATGATTGGAATTTGAGATTATTTGGTATGTCCAACTTTTATAGACAATCTAATTGTGGGTGTAGGATATTGCACCAATTTAAACTTTTGATCTTGTACCTTGAAGGGTTGCTTGAGTATAAAACTATCATTTGTAATAATGCAAATTGTAAGGTTCTTTTCTTAAAAGCATAGTGGAAAATATGGTATTAGTGAAAAAACTCGTGTCTTTTGGCATGGGATTGTTGTTTAAATGGACTATCATTTGGGGGCTGGTCAAGGTTGACCACAATTAGAATTTTGTTAAGATCACTTAAATTAAAATTTATAGTTTAGTTAGTTATTCCTTTTATTGGAGTATAAGCCCTACATGTTTGATATTTATGTTCGTTAATTTTGCATGGTAGTGTACATTTAAAAGAATGCCATTTTATTGAAAAACCATTTTTTATCCTTGATATTTTTTTGGTTTTTTCAAACATGCCCACTATGCTTAAAAGTTAAAAGGCACACCATGAACATTAACAAGAAATATTTTTCACAAATAATTGACTTGTATGTGCACTCAAATATTATGTTTTATTTGTTATGGTTCCAAGGAGTTGGTAGATCTTTCTCTTCAAGGAATTTTGGCACATGATCTTGGGAATCTTATTCATCTTCGAAAATTGTAAGCAACTGCAAGTTTGGGCAAAATTTGGTTGTTTATGTTTTGTTGAGATAATAGTTTACTTTTCTGAAGTTGTCACCTTGTCTCCTATTCAAATTATATGCATGTTTATCCAAGCACTTATAGTTTCAGGATATCCTTCATAATTTATCTCCCCTAGGAAACTTTTAATTTTTCTTGAACAAAAATATTTATTTATTACCAAATGGTTACATGAACATCTAGGCCATCTTTGGAATTCATATATGTGCTTTGATCACATTTCAACATTTTATAGTTCCCATGTTTTCCCCATATACATGAAGACTTGTTTTACAAAAAGTTTGAAACCAACAAATTTATTATTTACCTAGAAGTGCTTACTTGATTGTAAAGACATGATACTATGGAAATAGGTTTCATATACAACAAAATACAAAGGAACCAAAAAAGTTAAACTACGCATGCATATTGTGATAACTTAATTTTAATGTGGGCTATGCCCCTTGTGCTGCTTGTTGTTGAGGATCGACTTAATAAATTCCCGAGGAAAATTTATCACCAAAGTAGTTGTCCTTGTTTCATAAACTACGTGATCATTCTCCTGAAATAGTAATGGATCAACGTTGTAGCCATTCTGTGTGGGAACTATCACAAACTTGCATTTCTCTCTCCACTTCCATTTTTTCTAATATTGACTAATTCTTATGTATAGTTTTAAGGGAATTGGGAATCACATTTTCCCCTAGTTTCACTCTTGAATGGATGGAAGTATAATCATATATAACTTGCAATATATTACCTCCGTACATGCCAAGAGGAGAAATGAAGAGGACTATTAACAAATAAAGATAGAAAATGGAACCATGATGACATATAAGTGTTGAAAGACAAGAGAACTCCATGGAAAGTGAATGTATAAGTCATCAATCATATGCTAGTGAGAGGGCGCTCCATGGAAAGGCACACACAACACATTACCAAGGATGAAATACATTAAATGGATTGGATCACCCTATATGAATGTGAAAGACTCTTAAAAATATAGAGATCTCTCGTAGAAGAGCCTCCACATATCATCTAACCATCCATATAAGCAAAGTGCTCCACTGATGATAGTACATGCCATCAAGGATTTATGTCAAACCACAAATACAAGCTCACTTTTTCAAGTAAGGTATGGAATGTGATATCAGTTCTGAGTCTTAATACATTAAAATTCTAATATAATCATTATCTCTAGAACCCTCCCATAATGGTCATTTTACATGCTTTTTCAAAATACAAAAAAAATAAAAGCATTAGAAAATAAATATGTTTGTGTCCCATGAGATAATATCTTCAATAGATAAATTGGAAGTGAAATGTATCCACCAAGTTTGATGGAATACTACATCACCATCTCTCTATCTCACAATTTACTAACCAACCGAATGAGAGCTAGTATTGGCTGAATAGTTAGACTTTCCACAATTGGCATAGAACTTGGATTGTTCACTAAAATTGTCTCTTCCACATCTTGGTGATCCAACATAAAAAAAAATCATGTAATTTGAGGAAGCACCTGATGAATATGATTGTCATTGATGACAATACATTAATGACAAAGGTCGAATTGTTGACATGAAGGCCATGATAGTTTGGCAAGTTGGTGACATGAAGGTCATGCTAGTTTGGCAAGTTGGTTACATGAAGGCCATGAGAGTTTGGAAAGAAGGACAATGGAAGTACAAATGACCCATTCTGTGGTCGTTTGTGGTTTGATGGGGTCATGGAACCCTTGGAGATGGTTAAAATGCTTAAGAATATTTAACACACACTTGGTTACTCGATGATGATGGCGTTGAGTTCTTACAATGCTTGCATGTGGTACCTTGGGCCTTGAACCCACATACTTATAGCCAGTTGATATGGATGATGTGTGGTAAGATGGATATTGATTAGTATGAAGTCTGTTAAAGCACTTGAATATATCCTCACAATGGTGACAAAGGGATGGTCAATATATTGCTTGAATCATAAGAAGCAGTCCACAAGAAAAATAAATAAAATAAACTTAAGTGAAGTCGGCTCCACAAACAATTCTAAACGAAAATTAAAAATACAATTATATTTATTACAAGTCAGCTCAAATACAAAATAGAAAAAAATACATATGGAAAAATAGTATAAATAGAGCCAACGCATTCTTTTTTTGTGTACAATATGAGAACAAGAGAGCTTTGAAATTTCGGATCTCTGAGGCAAATTTCATGACTGTGTCTAAAGAGAATTAGTAGGGTTGGCAGAGGCTGCCTCAGGCCCGAATTTGTAGCTGTAGTAGAAGTTTTTTTTTGGCTATTTATCTCTGATTTTTTGGGTCTATTTTCACCAAGTAAATTCATGAGTGACATGTAGCTGCAGTAAAGTGTGTGGTGATAATCTGGTGGATCAAAGGTCTGATTTTCAAGGGTTTTGAAGACATAGAGGCAGCCACAAAATTAATAAAGTTTTTCTCTCTTTGTTTTGGGGTCTCAGGAACGAGAAATTCTGGTGTATATTTTGTGTGATGATTAAGCTTTAATTTGCAGAAAACTAGGAGACATGGGAAGACTTAAAAAAGAATGAGAACACACTTAGCATGCGGACAAAAGGAATGAATAACAGTTAATGAAACATCAGACTTGATAAGTGTGTGAGAGGATGATAGAAATTTGACATATGCAAAAAATTAAAGACATGAACAGCTTGACCAGTTAATGACATGTTAGTGGACAAGTTAGATTGATGTGATTGTGATTGCGGTTGACATGAGAAGATTGTATTAACTTGACATAGATAAGAATACTGTGTTAAAGAAAACACTTGAGACATGAGATAAGAATATGTATGTTGATGATCAGTGATGGCCTTGACAAGTAAAGGACAAGTTGTTGACATGACAGAGTTATTAGTTTGATGATATTGATGGTGACAACAATGACATAATCTTTATGAGCAGGTTTATGACATGTTGACAGAATGATGATGAACCTATAGGAAGAACGTTGATATGAGAATGATGAACATAGTTGTAATGATGTGATTGATGTCATGATGATGTATGAGATGTAATGTGACAAGGAAGCAATTTGTATGTATTTACAAGTTAGGTCTTGTACATGTTTTCTTAGTAGGATCTAAGAAAAGGGCAAGCAGAGTCTTGGATTGAAGTAGGTGCTTCTGATTCAATAGGTGCTGATTTACCTCACGGTCGTAGCCGTTTGAAATACTTATAAAAGATTACAAAACTATTTCTTGTGTCTCTTGTGCAATGTGTTGATGATTATATGTTTACCTTAATGAATGATTAATGATATAGGTTATTGATGAATATGATAATGTATTAAATTTATGATTGAAGATATGAGTTTTGATTAGAGTTGAAATTTGGATTAAGTATCATCTCACCGATTGACCCCCCCCTCTTGGTGAGCCATTGTGTTTAACATCACCATCTCTTATTACCAACTCATATTCACTCTCCTTCGGGGTCTTCTTCTTTACCACTTGATCTTAATCCTCCATGACATCCTTCTTCTTATGAACAATAGTAGATAGTGCATAATGTACCTACAATATTGCATAATATACCTATTGTTTGTGTTCTTTGTTGTTTTTGACTTGTTTCAGCAGTAACATCATCTAGGGATTCATTTCTTGAGTTGTCTCATCTCTATGGCCTCAACATTACGGCATATTTTTTGATGAAATTGTGAAAATATTTCTGTTGAACCAATTTTTCTTTATAAAATTATATCAAGTGGAGTACTAAACCTTGTTCTTTAATAACCATCATATTTTTTGGTCAACTTATTTTGTGTCCAGTTTTACGAATCCTAGTCTTCTTTTGGTCTTTTACCAGTTCTAGTCTAGTTTCAATTTTGTGGGTTGACCGAGTCGACCTGATAGAATTGGTTAGAAATTTCCTCAAAAAATAAAATTTTATTTTTAGGGGTGTTGAGTGCTTTCTTCCATTGATGCTTATCTTCTTATTCATCAACTTGGGATTCAACAAAGTTTGAACTAATGCACAACAAATCAAAAGAAACCTATCAAACGTATTGCTTACCTTCACTCTTTGGCCTTCCATTTATTCCTCGTTCTTCCTCCATGTTTCAATCTAGTCCACCCCTAAATCCTATATATGGATTTATTCTACAATATTATGTTTAGGCTATGGAGTAGCCAACTTGTGGCACAAAATTAACCCTAGGATAGTTTCTAGTGTATTTCTAATTAGACATTTATTCTCTTTGTTAGGCTATCATAAAGAGAGCCTAAGAGTTATTGATTTAGAAATGGGAGTGAGACCATCATTTTTAGATCAACATGGAAATATCATTAAGTCTTGTACATGGAGGCTTCCCTCTAAAGTGGCACTTCTTACAAGTTACTTAGCTACATGCATTCTCTACGGTTTGGATTCCTCTTTGAATTAGTTTTGCATTGTATATTTTCTATAACCCAATTTGTTTTTATGCTACTTTCATTATATCTCTGTAAATTCAGTTATTGGCTACCATATGATGAAGAAGAATGTTTACAAGTGGTATCAAAGGGAAACTCCTAGAAAGTTTTTGTAGCTAATGGGTTTAATTAACCAAGTCAAAATTTTCATATTTTTCTAAACTTTTACTAGAAGTTAGCTTCCACTTATACAAGTATTTTCTATCCTTTCAACTTAGGTGGATTCTTTTTACATACAATTGTTTTTACAAACATGGGAAATTCACAAAATCTAAGGAACTCAAATTTTGCAGAAATGGACATATAACATCTATTTTCTAGTACTTTTGTCTACCTCGTAGCCTATATTTCCATTAACAACTCCATGTTGAATCTTTAGAGAACAAGATGGAGTGTCATTCATAGCTCCATGATGGAGTGCCAAATTTTCTTCTATCAACTCCAAAATAATGGATATTGATTCCTTTATAGTATTCTCCTATATGCATATTTATATAACAATATTTTATTTTATTTACAAATCTTAGAAAATGGGGATTATCATGACCATTAATTTATTCTAGTTGAGATGCATGTGAAATACGTTTTTTTCTAGAGAAACTATTTTATGTATTACTATTCTTCATGCACTGATTGCAAAGAAATTGCACAAAATATATCCTAATGGTTCTCAAAATAGTATGGCCATGTGGATGGTTGTAGGATATGAAAACAACAGTGAGTAAATTGGATGTCATATAGATAGACAACACAAGAACATGTTAACATTGTGTTGCTGCTGCAACTTTTCTCCCCAAATCTCTTAAATTTTGGGGCCCCTCCTTTCCATTTAAAGCTGCTCTGATTCCATTTGATCCATGAAGGTTTGGTCTTGCTTTAGCTTTGTTTGATTCTAATGATTATTTTGTGGCCTATTTCAAGAGGATGCATGTTTTAGATTTTGTTGTTGGTCGCAGAATTGAATGTGGCCTGCTAGCCAGAAACCCATCTGATCAGTTGCCCATTGTCTCTGAGGTGAATCAGCTGGACCGTCGATGTTTTGAGTTTTCCATTACTTAGATTTTTCGGGCGTATTTTATGTAGAATCCGGGGCTATAATCTTTGTCTCGTCCGTCGTTGCGGCTCTCAGAACGGTTTAGCTTCCGAAGTATGAAACGATCCGCTCCCTGATGTCCATCGCGTGACTATATCTTTTCTTCATCCGCCGTTGCGGCCAGGAAATCCATTTCGCTTCCGACATCAAAGCCTTCCGACTTCTGACTTAAATTTTTCCCACCCTTTCCGTCGCATGCCTGAAGTCTTTACCCATCCACTGTTGCGGCCGGGAAAGTGGTTTAGCGTCCGATGCCCAAACCTTGCCTATTGCCGATTTATAACCTTCCCGCCCAAGGCTTAATCGAGACTATGTCCGGATGCACCTGGCTATTTTCCTGTGGGTTGACTGTTCAAAGCAGATAATTTTAATGTTTAAAATACCATTTCAACAAATGATGCACTGAAGTTGTTTTGCAGGAGGAATTCGACGGACTGCTGAGGCGACCCGGAGTGAAAGCTTAGCTTGGTCAGACCGAAACCGGCAGGGTTACAAGGAGGACAAAGCGGAGAAAAGGACAAAACAAGAAAACGATAGAGGTACAAACTAGGAAGACCTATCGGTTACTAATCGGGAGATGAACGCACACAGAAGATAATTGGGAATACAAAATGGCCAGAAGAGGAAGTTGAAAGGTTTGGAGAGACTGGAAAGTCGCACGCTGGGGAATCCCAAACGATGGGGGGTGTAGTTTAAATATGGGAAGTAGGAATTAGAAAGGGCTTTTTCCCTGGAAAATTTTGTAAATGTTTACTTGTAAGAGGAACTACTTCGTTTTGCAAAGGAAAACTGCAAGTTTGCCTGCTGGAGAGAGTGAAATGTGGAATGTATCAATGCGACTCAATGAATAATGTTGAAGAGGAACTATTTCGTTTTCAGCTATGTTTAATTTACTGTGAGAGTATTTAATTTCCTGAACCTACGTTCTTGTTAAATGTTCTTCAGTATCTTTAGGATTTCTTCCACTGTGAGTAATAAATGTTGTTCGTAAAATAATCGCCTATCTGGTTGTTTAAATATCTGTAATTGTTCATGTGTTTTGAATGAAGTATCAGCTGTCTGTAACTATTCATAATGCATGTACGGAATGTATTACTCACTAACGAATGATAACCTTGCTCCCTAGGGATAGATTTAGGTAGTTAGCTTATTTACTTGCTGTATGTGATTTAAATGCTTGCGCGCCTTAAGACGAGAGGTAAGAACCTGCGCATCACATTGTGACGGCTCCTCGCATTCCGATCACCTTGCATTTAGTTAGGCACTTGCATATCATACATTAAGTCAAAAAATTACAAAAAACTCGGTGGACCAGGCCGCAACCGGTAAAACCCTTTGTTTTTGTTACCTTGACCTACGGTAGCTGGACCGCAAACCGGAAGGATTCCCTACACCAAACAGTCAACGGGCTAGTTGGGAACATTGATTGGGGTGAATCCCTTACTATTGTCGCCTGCAAATTTCCAGGCCCCAACACATTGTATACTCACAAACACTTAGATTCATTTTTTTTTATAAGGAATTCAAAAACACTGAGAAGTGATCATCTATAGTTTCCCTCTTGTTCCTGGGATTTATGGATTTATGGGATAGTGTCAAACTCGTTGTCAAAAAAAACTTACTAACAAATCACCTCCAAACATAGATGTAGTAAAGATTCAAAATCCACCGTTGTTTACCTTAAAGTGTAAATGCCTACCAATTCATAACACCAAGTGACACAAAGCATGGCAAAAGTCTTCATATAGAATTTTAATATTTTATCAACAACAAAAAATATATATTGGCATACCAAAGGTTCATGTAAAAGGGAACAAGGATTGAGGACGAGGGAAAGAGTCCCAAAAATTTAAGGGGATTCCATAGGAAACACAAAATGTAGAACTTTAAATTACAGAAGTTAAAGATATAAAGCATTGACTACAATTGCAAACAAAGAGTCAAAGAAAAAATACCTCTCCTAGCATCCAAGGATGGGAAAATGTGTTGGAATAATCAAAACCCATCCCAAGACTTAGGATAAAATAATTAATCTTTTTGTTTAATTTCCTAGAACCTACACTAGATAGTTTGCACCCAATTCCATTTTTGATGTCAAACTTGCAGAAGCTCCCTCCTGGAACAAATTATAAAGATCCTAGATAATATTGTGACAACTCTGTAGTATTCCCATATTGGAAAGTTCGCAGTTCTTCCTTTTTAGGAGCTTCTATATTTTCTGCAGTTTAAGGAAAAAACTAAAGCTAGTTTTAAGGTAGTTTGCCTTGTTTTTGCACCAAAACACATTCCTTATTTTCCTCATCTAAAAGAATGATAAAGTAAAATTTCCATCACTTATGATCTGTACCTACTCATTCATTGAATCCATGAGAAGCTTGACTGGTTTGGAAAGTGCTTTATGCACCTATGGGGGATTTTGACTAGTTCAGTAAGCATGCTTTTGTACTGATTCGAATGGAAAATTTGAGATTTAGAATCCTTGGAGTATATACATTATTATCAGCCTATATACATTTAATGATGGCTGATGTAAATCAATATCAACAACAGTTTGTGGATTATCACATATTCAGTCTCCTTCTTGAGTGTTTCTTGCATATTTTCAAGCAATTTTGTGAGTTCAATTGTTATAATCTTGGGATTAATTTCCACAAGGTATCAGATCCTTAGTATCTCGATTGTCCTCCTCTTTTAATTTCTTTTTCAGGGTCGACATCACTTATTGGGAGCGCATTTTGTCTGTTTAAAGGCATAGTTGCTGAAGAATGGATCAATCTCAACAAATCATCTTGACTCCTTTCAACTACTTCGAATGGAAGGAAAGGATGGATATTTTGATAAAGAGCAAATTCCTCTATAGAGTTACCATGGAAACTGAAGCTGAGCCTAATGCAACAACAAAGAAAATAAAATGGAATAATATGAGAGATGAGGTGTATGGTATCTTATGTCTCATCATTTCCAGAGACCTTCTATTTCATCTTAATGGTATTACATCACTGAATGAATTATGGGAGAAGATTCAAGCTTTGTTTGTGAAGATAGATAAGATGAGGGGTCACCAATTGGAGAATGAGCTGATTTCACTGAGTCCAAGCAACCTCAAATCATTGCAAGTCTACTTCTCAAAATTCAACTCACTGGTTTTGCAGCTAAAACAGTATGGTATTGACAAAGAAGATTAACAACTAATCTTGGCCAACATTTCAAATATTTCCATAATTAATCAGTATTTGTTTCGACCTTCCATTCCACCAAGTTGACTGTTCGAAACTAGAACATGCCTTCAATGGAATATTTAATGGAATCCTTGACTCAGGAGCAAGACAAATTGGTCTTGATGGGAACCATCAAACCTTCCAAAGATCAAGCTGTGGTTGCTGGATATTCCAAGGTTAATTCCAAAGATAATAAGAAGGCTAAGAAGCCTCCATATAAAAAAGGAGACAAGTCCAAGTCTCATGGGGAGTCCTCAAACTCCAAGAAGAAGGAATTTCAGAAGAAGAAAGGTAAAGGTGAAGGTAGCACGTGTGCATATTGTGGTAAGGTATTTCATCCTAAGAGCTCTTGCATGAAGAAGCAGGTTGATCTGCTGACTCAACTCCTGGAGAATAACAACATCTCCCTTCTTGGTGGTGCAGAAAAGAAGGAAGGAGGATCTAGTTATGAAGACCAAGAGAGAATTCATTCCCTAGTAGCAAGCACTGTAAGGTTTCAACAAAGGAAGCCTTATCATCTCTTGATAATTTGTAGGGTCCAAATGTTTTGTTGGGAGATAACCTAGAAAATGAAAGTAAGGGTAAATGTAGCATTGATTTTTACCATGGTTCCTTCAATAATGTTGTGTATGTCCCAAGCTTGTTGCTAATCTCTTGTCAGTCTACCAGATGACCCACACCGTGTCTCCTAAGAAGGTTGTTTTCTCTCCCAATGAAGTTGAAATATATGATATTGATAATGTTAGAGTCACTACTAAAGGTCTTGTGGATCATAGTTCAAAAGTTTACAGGTTCTCACACTTCATGCCTTTCTCTAACTCCTCTTCTCTCCTCACCCATGCCAATGAAGCAAGAAAAATTTGGCATGATATGTTTGGTCATCTAAAATATAAATACCTTTCAGATTTGTGCAAAAAATATATGGTTTCGAGTTTTCCAAAGATAATTTTTTCCAAAGGAGTCTGTTAGGGTTGCATTCTAGGAAAACATCTAGAGCATAAGTATGAGAGAGTCAGTCATGAGAGAACCTATGCAACTCTTGAGGTCATCCATAGTGACATTTCTCATCCTTTATCTCATATGTCCACGAGTCAATACTAATATTTCCTTACCTTCATAGATGACTTTTCCAGGTACTGTTGGGTTTACTTGCTTAAACTCATGTCTGATGTTTTTGACCACTTCAAGGTTTTCAAGGCCTTAGTTGAGAACCAGTTTGGGAGGAAACTAAGGATACTTAGATAAGATAATGGTGGTGAATCTGTCAAGTATGATTTCATTAATTATTGTGAATATTTAGGTATTCAGATGCAACACTCTATTCCTTACACACCTCAGCAGGATGGTGTGGATGAGAGAAAGAATACAAGCCTCAATGAGATGGCTACTTGTATGTTGGAGTCTAAAACTTTGCCACCAAAGTTTTGGGCTGAATATACAAAATGTGCATCCTAAATCCATATTAGGGTGTCTCAAAATAATCTTGATGGAGTTACTCCTTTCTAATATTGGAGTGAGCGCAAACTAGATGTGTCTCATTTCATTGGCTCAACGGAATGGGCTAGAATTCCAACAGATAAAAGGAGGAATTTGGAATACCAAATTCAATAGTGCCTATTTATTGGGTATTTTAAATATTCCAAAGGGTATAATCTGATCAACATGAGCACTCAAAAATCCTTCATTGAAAGGAGTGTTCAGTTTGAAGAAGA
This sequence comes from Pseudotsuga menziesii, assembly GCA_001517045.1. Classification (NCBI taxonomy): domain Eukaryota; kingdom Viridiplantae; phylum Streptophyta; class Pinopsida; order Pinales; family Pinaceae; genus Pseudotsuga; species Pseudotsuga menziesii. The sequence continues at coordinate 209,480 of LPNX011118152.1, forward strand.
GCCCATGGTAGCATCAGATATTGGAGAGTCCTCTTCACCCCCTCCACCTTTGGTTGTAAGTGAAGGAACTGAAAAAATTTATGATTATGATATTCCTAATAATGATGATTTTATTGCATATCGAAACATTCCCACAAGGACAAACTGGGAAGCAAATACCATTCAAGCAGTTGGGGAACTAGCAGGGAATCCTAGTGATTCTAGGAGGATTAGATATCAATTCGAGAGTGCCCTTTCCGTCAAGGACCCTTTATTTTCTCATAAGTGTTTTATGATTATTGAATATGACCCCCAGGCATATGAAGAAGAATATGAAGACCCAATGTGGAAAAAAACTATCAAGGAGGAATTTTATTCGCTCCAAAAGAATGACACATGGGAACTAGTCAATCTCTCCCCAAGGAGAAAGCTAGTCAAGTGTAAATGGGTTTTCAAAACTAAATTTTATTCTGATGGTTTTCCTATGAAGTATAAGGAAATTTTAGTGGCCAAGGGATTCTCATAAGTCCAAGGATTTGAATACAACGATACCTTTGCACCAGTTACAAAGATGGACTCCATAAGACTAGTTTTGGCCATTGCAGCTTCCAAAGAGTGGGAAGTACATCACATGGATGTAAAGAGTGCTTTCCTAAATGGTGATATGAAAGAATAAATATATATGCAGAAGCTATAAGTTTTTGTGACTAATCCATCTCTTGCGTGCAGGTTGAAGAAATCACTGTATGGGATAAAACAAGCTCGTATGCCAATATTGATGGTTTTTTTCTATCACTGAACTATTGTAGATGCAAGTATGATCCAAATGTCTATTTAAAGCTGATTCATGGTTCTTTAATCATTATTGTTTGTGGATGACCTTCTGATCACAGGAAATTCCAAGAAAGAAATTTCCTCTTTGAAGAGTGCAATGAACCATGCATTCTCTATAGCTGATTTGGGATTGTTAAGCCAAGTTTTGGGGCTTGAAATTTCTCAATAAGATCTTGGAATCAAGGTAAATCAGTACAAGTATGCTTTATATCTACTGAATAAGTTCAGAATAAAAAATTTCAAGCCAATTAATCCTTCTTTCCTTTCAGGATTTAAGCTTGAAGAAGCACATACAACTCCATTGGAAAACAACACCATGTATAGGCAGTTGGTTGGTTGCCTTCTTTATTCGAATAATACTCGACTTGATATATCTTATGCAGTGAGTGAGGATTATAGACACATGGATCAACCTCATGACATCCATTGGATGGCATCCAAGAGAATCCCAAACTTTGTACACGGGATAAACGATCATAGGATTCACTATGCTAGACAATCTAGCCTAGAGTTAGTTGGTTTTACTGACTCTGATTGGGTAGGTGATGACACTGATAGAAAATCAACTTCTGGATATGTGTTTATGCTTGCAGATGGACCAATCAGCTGGTCAAGTAAGAAGCAAAGTAAAATTTCACTTTCATCTATAGTGGCATAATACAGAGGAGTTACGAATGCAACTACTCAATGTTTGTGGTTACAAAGAATACTTGGAGAGTTTGGGATCGAGTCAGATACTTCTACAATCATATATTGTGACAAACGTAGTACCATTTGAATATTAACCGATCCATTACTAAGGTAGCAAACCAAATATATCGAGAGCCATATGCACACCATGAGAGGACTTGTGCATGATGGGGTCATTGATCTGCTTTATTGCGCATCATCTGAGCAAGTAACAGACATTTTCACCAAGTTGTTTTTAGAGAGGACTTTTAGCAATATCAAGTATTTACTTGGGATAGATAATAATGTGTTGAATATAGATTGAATACCATATTTCATACATTTTTGTTCATGTCCATGTTGAAGGGAGGATTTTCCCTTTGTGGTTTTGCCTCTTTCCTTGTTTTGTATGGACAAGCAGTATGTAAAGGGTGACTAAGCCTGGTTCATAGGCCCTATATCTCTAATATTTTTTTTATATTGCACATAAATTCATGGTAAAGAGTGGGTGTTTGAATAAAAAAAACCCATTCCAAAACTTAGGATGAAATAATTAATCTTTTTTATTAATTTCCTAGAACCCACACTAGCTAGTTTGTACCCAATTCCATTTTTGAAGTCAAAATTTCCCAAACTTCCTCCTGGAATGAATTAGAAATATATTGGATAATATTCTGAAAACTCTACAGTCTTCCTATATTGGAAATTTTGCATTTCTTCTTTTTCAGGAGTTTCCATCTTTTCTGCAGTTTTAAGGCAAAAGCTAAAGCTAGTTTTAAGGTAGACTGCCTTGTTTTTGAACCAACTCAGATCCCTTCTAATCCTCATATAAAAGCATGATAAAGTAAAATTTCAATCACTTATGAGCTGTAACTACTCATTAATCAAATTTGTGAGCATCTTGACTGGTTTGGAAAGTGCTTTATGCACCTATGGGGGATTTTGACTAGTTTAGTAAGCCTGTTTTGTACTGATTCGAATAGCACCTTTGAGATTTTGAATCCTTGGAGTATATACATTATTATAAGACTATATATATTTAATAATGTGTGATGTAAATTAATATCAACAACAATTTTTGGATTATCACATATTTAGTCTCCTTCTTGAGAGTTTCTTGCATATTTTCAAGCAATTTTGTGAGTTCAATTGTTCGAAGATTGGGATTAATTTCCACAAAACTTAGGTAATGAGATTCATTCTTCCCTCATTCCATTCCTTCATCCTTTGTAACACATTCATGTTCGACCACGTTGATGAAGATAAACTAGTAATCTCAAACTTCAAAACCAAAAATCTAGAGTCCAATTCTGGGTGTCACTCCGAGACATTGAGAACTTCACAATCTCAAAAATTTGTACAAGATGGGATAGATGTTGAACATACCTACAAATCCTAGAAGTTGGAATAAGACCCAAACTCAAAGTGACTTGGGCTTGATTCATATTCAAACTTTGAGACGTCTTGTGATATGACTCAAAATTTCCCAAGTCTAAACATTCTATAATAAATACCATCACTACCCCACTAAACTCTGATTCAAAATATCATTGAAAATAAAATAATTTGATCTTGTTCCAACTATTATTTTGGACTAAGTCTATTTATGGTTTTGATGGTATGACTCTTATGATCATGAGATTATATAATAAAATACCTAACAAATTATTTCATGAACTCCTAGAAATAATATGGCAAGGAAAATAGAAAGATTTCATAATTTCTCTTATGAAAGAATGATAAACAAGGAAACATGCATGGCTTTACCTATCTATTTAACTCAGTTCAATCAATGATGGATTGAGATAATTCAAACCTTGGCCTAATAAAGCACATGAGTGATCAATAAACCATAAAACAATATAACCATCCATGTGAGCAATTGATCCACTCAAATATTTCCTTATGATCATTTACTTGATAGAACCAAATTACTACTGGTTGCAATCCAAAACCAGATATCATCTTGTGCAAATTACTCAAAGGAAGCAACCAAAAAAATTTGACATCCCATAGGGAAAGATGTGGTATCCACTAAGTTTCAATTAGGGTTTTTTTTAAGTGATCTACCAAGGATCAAAACATATCAATTGTTCTTACTCAGTTATTAGAAGTTCCACGGTTTCATTAGGACCAGTTGTGGTCCCATTTTTCGCATGTTCACACCCCCTCGGGGGATTTGTAATAAATGGCATAGCGTGATGGTGTCTTATGTAAAAGGATTGGCATTCTTGTGACTTGGTCATCAAAGTCATCATTCTTGAGTGTTTTTTTACCTCGTTAGTTATATGACGCTTTTTTAAGCAACATATAATTTTCAAAATTTTTCACTCAAAATCTTCCAAAACCGAGATGGAGAAGTTGGTGATTATGCCTTGGGAAGTTTATTAAATCCTAGAGTCTATGTATAATACCATTCTATTCATATTCCCAAAGGTTTTTGTACATGTGCTAAGTCTTTACTGGGATTTTTTTATTTTTAGATTTTTAATAAATTCATCGATAAGGTGTATTGTAATTGTAAAATTTCAAAAGGTCATAAAAGTGGGCCTAGAGAGACAAATTTTCCACATGGATGCACATTTTCAAACTCATATCACACACTATACCCCAAAACCCAATTTTCCTAAGTTTTGAGTTATTATTTATCACTTAAGTGAAATTCTCTTTGAAAAAGGCAAAAAGTGAATAAAAAAATAGAAAAAGGGAAAATATGGAGAAAAACACACATCCCTAAATCAGTGGGAAATTTCCCCATACATGTTCCAAGTTAACTAAGGATGATGTTGGGGCTAACTGGAGACCAAATCAAGATCAAATAAACTCGATTCCAATCAAATCCATGAGGGGGGTAATTTCTCCTTAGAGGGGCACATTTATCCATGCAAGAGCTCACCTCTTGTTGTATTTGTGTCACAGAAAGAGGAAGTGGTTAGCTAGATTATGAGAGGTGTCTCCTCCACCTCTATTTCACTCTATTTCTCCCCCAATCTTCTCAAAAATACCCAAGACTTGAAAAATCCCCCCCTTGGGGTTTTCTCTCATTTTCCTTATAAAAGCAAGGTCTTGCTCCTCATTTGGGAGGATGCATTGAACCTATGCTCATTGTACTCTTGTTGTTGCATATTTGTTTAATGATGTTGAAGGATTTGGAGGATAGTTTGTGTCATTGCATTTTGAGCTTGTAACTTGGTTAATTTTGAGGTGAAATCGACTGAATATCATGCTTTCTTTTTGTCAAATAATGTTGCTTAGATTCAATTTATTTTGAATAAGTATTTGTAGTTGTTAATTTAATTATTTGAATTTCATTATATGAATATTGTAAGAGCAACCGAATTTAGTCTTTTATACTTATGTTCTCTTGCTTTTTGTTGATGAGATTGAATGGATTGACCTTGTTTGTATGAAGAATTTCCTAGATTTTGCAGGATCTTCTTAGGTAGAAGGAATTTTGGAGCTTGGTTGCATCCACATCTTTTATACAACATCAATTTTTTGTGTTTAACATCTTTGTTTTTCAGATCCCTCTATCCTTCATTCCATTCAAGCAAGGGCTTGAGGATTTCTCCCCTTTTTAAAAAATTCAATATTTTTCTTGGTTCTTGTTTCTCTATTCTTAATAAAAATTAAATACATCAATATGATATTTGAAATCTTATTTTAACTATCACTACAACAAAATACCCTTTTGGTGGTGGCTTTGGCTTGAGGAAGTTTTGCTAACCCCCCTCCCCCCAAAAACATTTCTTTGGGGGCAGTTCTTAAAAACCCTCCTCAAAAGCCTTGAGAATTGGACCTTTTTTTTTGGGTGGGGTGTTAGAAACACCCCCCCTAAATGTGTTTATGAAGGCGGTTTTAAGAAACCCCCACCCCCCAAAAAAGTCATAAGAATTGAACTTTTGGGGGAGGGTTTAAAACAATCGCCCCCAGATGTCTAATTCTCATGACTTTTTTTTTTTTTGGGGGGGGGTTCTAAAAACCAACTTCAAAAACACCTTTAGGGAGGCTATTTCTAAACCCCCCTCAAAATTTCTTCTAAAACCCCCTCAAAAGTCCCGAGAATTGGACTTTTGGTGGTGTTTTTTTTTAAACCGCCCCCAAAAGTTTAATTCTCATTTATTTTGGAGGGGTTTTTTTAAACATCCCTCTAAATACATTTTCAAGATGATTTTTAAAAATCTTATCCCTCTAAAAGTATCAAGAATTGAACTTTTGGCGATGGTTTGTAAAAACCCACCTCCAATTATTAAATTCTCATGAGGTTTAGGGCGTGGTTTGAATGTTACTCCTAAATATATGTTTCAAGGAGGTTTTTTGAAAACCGCCATAAAAATCAAAGAATTTTATTTTTGGAGGTGGTTTTTCAAAGACTGTTTCGAAAAATTCAATTCTCATGACTTTGTGGTGGGGGGGGGGGTAGAAGGACACCCATACATATTTTTTTCAGGTATGTTCTCAATATCCATCTTCTCAAAGACTACTAAAATTTACCACTAATTATTCTATAATTGACCGCTAATTAACCGCTGATTACCTGAAACTATCACTCATTTCACCAAAATGAACCCTACTTGACCACTGATTACCCATAAATAATCCATGCTTACCAGTAATTAATCCTTGATAACCTCTAAATGACCCCCACTTTTTTCCAAGGAAAACCTCGTGGAGAAACCTATTGTATTTTTGAAAACATTCATAGATGGAATATTCCTTAATAAATCCATCGATGTAGACTAGTGTGCCTCACACACAAGGATTTGAAATGGGAACATGCCACCATGAACCTAAATAAATGCCCAACATCATGGACAACCACTGGTTTAGCTAATCCCTTGGGCTTAAATGGCCCATACTTACCCATAATTGACCCATAGGTACCATTAATTTCCCCTAGTTAACCTATAATTTGACCCCTAATTACCACTAATTAAATCCTAATTACCCCATAGTTCACCCCTTATTAACTAGTAATTACCCCTAAATAATCCATGCTTACCAGTAATTAACCCTTGATAACCTCTAAATGACCCCTACTTTTTTCCAAGGAAATCCTCATGGAGAAACCCAATGGATCTTTCTAAACATTCATAGATGGCATATTCCCTAGTAAACCCATCGATGTAGACTAGTGTGCTTCACACACAAGGATTCAAAATGGGCACATGCCACCATGAAATTAACTAAATTCCCAACACCATGGACAACCACTAGTTTAGCTAAGCCCTTGGGCTTAAATGGCCCCTACTTACCTATAATTGATCCATAGGTGCCATTAATTTCCCTTAACTAACCCATAGTTCACCCCTAATTACCACTAATTAACCCCTAATTATCCCATAATTGACTCCTTATTAACCCCTAATTACCACAGGTCATTACCCAATAATTACCCGTAAATGACCCTTAATTACCCATAATTGACCCCAAATTACCCCTAAATTATCACTAATTAAACCCTAATTACCATTAATTTACCTATAATTACCCATAAATGAACGCTAACTTTGCATAGGGACCGAGTCCATCGCATAGGGCTTATAGAGGGAATTTTTGGCTTGTGAGTGGGATATGGTGGCAATTTTGGGATGCATAACACCATGAATACGTTTTTACAACCAGACCATGGTTTGAGATTAACTTCTAGGGCCTAAGTTCATATAGTTTTCTCTAGGTCTCAAGGGTCATGTGTAGCACCCCAAACGACCACACATGCCATACATAGAAAATATTTGGCATATGAGTGAAATATGTCCATCATTTTGAGAATTAACATACCAAGGTTGTTTCTTGATGCCCATGCCATGGTCTAGGGATAAAAGGCAAGGCACTAGGCCATAACATATATTTCTATGGGGTTCACATGCCATGTTTTGTAATGCAAGGATTCATACATGCCCATAATACATAATCTTCGGCATCCAAGTTTGATATTTTGGTGATTTCAAAGTTTGAAAAACTTGATATGTTTCTTGGGAATAAGGGCATAGTTTGGTGCAAAATATAGGTTCTAAGTCTATGGAATCTATATCTAAGCCTTGCATGCCATGTGTGGGGAGTTAAGCCACAACATAGGCCATGCATAGGAAACCTTTTGAATGTGATTAAGATTCCAAGATTCAAAAGCTTTATTTTAATTTGATTGTATGAACCTCTCTCAACAACGAAAAACATTTGGAGGGACTGTCTCGTATATTTGCATTAGAGGAAGCTTATTTGATTGGGGATCAAAATTTCCAGCCAACTCATCTCTCCTTTAGTAGCATCTATCCTTGGTCAAAGATGGATTCTTTAGGACTTCCACTGCTCTCCAAGGGTGTAGCATATCCTTACATTTTGGTCTTTGTGATTCTTTTGAAATTATCTAAGTCATAAGTAGAGAAACCACTGCTTTAATTTTTTTATTTTCCCATCTTTATTTGAAACAATATTTTATAAGATCAACAATCAAATATTCGATCTAAGTAAGTAGTCTTAAAGGTTATAAGCATGGAAAACTAGTGTTTGCAATATTTTATCTTCATCATCTAAACATAACTTCTTTTTTGTAAAATTATTGAAGTAGAATTGGCACTAATCTAGTAAAATTCAAACTGCAATAGGATTGGTGCATGTATTATGTGCATGAGTTTGGTGTGTCACTTTTGTATGTGAGTTAGGTGAATCTATTATGCGATTGAGTTTAGTGTGCGTATTTGGTGATTTTAGTTATTTTCATCTTAATTATGATGTGAAATGTCCTCACCTTTTTGCTTCACATATTGGAGTTAATCGTTGGTGGCTAATCCTTCATTTCATTTTATAAAGTGTGATAAAAATCCCATGGTACCACTATGCACCATTTAGAAGGTGTAGGGATTCCTATTTCCTTCTTGTCCACATGGTTTCATTGAGTGGCCACTTTTTACTTTCATATTTCATCCTAGATTTCTTCGAGATGTAGTGGAAAGGGCACAAATGGGAAAGGTGTTTTTAGGGGTGGTTTTATAATAACCCCTTAAAAATATTGTTCAATCCATTATACTTCTCTTATTATTTGTCTTATGTATAATTCCATTATACTTGTGGTGTTTTTTTATTATCATTGGTGCATGGAAATTTCCAAATCGCTATCAAGATGTGCATGCGATTTAGGTTCATGAATAATATTTATTTTCTAAGGAAAGTCTCATAGAAAACCCTCCAAGTAATTCCTCATGATCCATGGATGGTAAATGTGGTAAACCGACGGCATTGGTGACAGAGCCTAATCATGAGGGAATAAATAGTTTTTAACTCATAACCTTCCCAACTTTGAGGGAACTAATATCTCATGTTTAGCTCATGGCAAATTGAGCTAACTCTCGGGGATAGATTCATGTCTAACATGTGCATGGGATTTAGCACTATGTCCAATTTTTTCACTTGATTTTAAATATACAAAATTATGAAATTTACATAATTGATTTTTGTTCCTCCAATTTCGCCTAGAGTTGGGTTGTCATACTATCATGTAAATATGTAACAAAGATTCATAGTGTGGACTTTTTGGGGGGGTGGAAAGACCCCTCCTAAAGGTTCTTTTCTAGGAGTTTTTAAAACCCCCCCTCAAAAATTCATGATAAATGAACTATTGGGGACGGTTGTGTTAAAGCCGCCCCCAAAATTCATAATAATTGGACTTTTAGGGGAATTTGTTTGAAAGACGCCCCAAATGGCATGATAATTGAGCTTTTGGGGGTGGTTGTTTTAAATACACCCCCAAAAGTTATGTTATTTGTACTTGTGGGGGTGGTTGTGATTAAGGCTCTCTCAAAAGTCCTATTGTCATGACTTTTTCTTTTGGTTGGGGGGGGGGGGTTGAATCGTACCCCCCCTAAAGGTCCTTTTTAAGGCGATTTAAAAAATCCCCCTTAAAGTCATGAGAATTTGGATTGTTGGGGGTGGTAGTTATAAAACCGATCTCAAAAGTCCATTTGTCATGACTTTTGTTTTGGGGGTGGGGGGGGTGGGGGTTAAAAGATCCCCCCTAAAGGTCCTTTTCAAGGTGGTTTTAAAAAAAACCTTAAATGTCATGATAATTTGGACTTGTGGGGTGGTGGTTATAAAGCTATCGTCAAAAGTCCAATTGTCATGATTTTTTTTGGGGAAGGGTTGAAAGCCCACCCTTAAGTCCTTTATAAGGCGGGTTTTTTAAACCCCCCTTAAAATTCATGAGAATTGGAATTTTGGGGGTGGTTGTTTTAAAGTATCCCCCAAAAAATTCCAATTGTCATGCCTTTTTTGGGGGGGGGGGGGTTATAAGACCCCTGGTAAAATTCCTTTTCAAGACGGGTTTTAAATCCCTCCCCAAGCCAAAAACAAAGGGTAGGAATTACAGGTTTCCTTCATGTTCCATATGTGCCCATCAATTTCATAGAGAAGCCATATGGACAAAGACATGAGCAATTTTTTTTATACCATGGCCTAGGAATTTAGAATTATATGCTAATTGGTATACCTTAAAAATATAGTCTAGTACGGTTCCAAGAATAAGCTATTAAGTAGGGAATGAAGGCATACAAATCTTGTCGAGTTAGTAAAATCTTGGATCTTACATATACACCTATACTAACTATGCTTGTTGTGCCTAAATAAAATCCCCAAGAAACTCTAAACATACCCACACAGTAAATTCATAACACTCTAGAACAACCCATACATGCATATAACATCCACCATTAATTTGTAAAATCATTTTGTCAAGAGGTACTTTACATATACCACATGGGTGAGATGTGATAATATCATAAGCCAACGAATATCCATCATAACTTGTTATCTACCAATTGTCGAAGGGGATAATAAAAAATTGCAAAAATTAAATGTTAATTTTGATCACTTTCATAAAATAGAATGTCATGGAAGTTAAGTCAAAATAAGTAGTAAATTACTTAAGAAAAAAATACCTTCCATCTATTTGGGTATTCCCTAAAACTCTATATATTTAAAGGATAAGGAAAAACAAAACTTATATTAGCAATTTCCTCTCAAGGTGAAATCCCAACTTAAGCTTTGAGGCAATAATAGTACAATCAAAGGTTTTGTAATCAATCCAAATACCCAAGGAAATTAGAATTATTGTAATTAGAATTTTTGTGTGATGTTATATTTTATTTATGTAGAAGTAATTCATGTCCACAAACAACGTAAAATTAGTGCATATTTCCCTATGATCACTAAGTGCATAGACCCACACACCTCCAATTGAACCAAGAATGAATTACATTATTGGATCTAATCATCGACAATTGAAAACAATATTCATTGGGATCCATGATCTTTTTACCAAGCACCATACTATATAATTATCCTAAATTCTTTGCACACACTAAATGTCACAATTCAACATGTAAAGACACCACCCTAACAAATATTTATCCCCAATAGTGGCCTATGTCCAGATAGATGGATTATGATCTCCAAAACAAATGTTATGGTCTAAGAACATTTCTTTTCACATAAATCCATGGGACATGTATTGAGAACCACCCTTGGTAGTTTAAACCTCAAAATACTAACAATATCACACTTAAAAGCAAAAATTGTTAATGGAGGGCATGCATATTAGTTTGGGGGGCCTATAAATGGACCATGAGTTCCTTATGAAAATATGTAATGTGCGAATTTATATGTGGACCTATACCAAGGAATGTGCCTTTAGAACCATCCTTAGTTTGCTAATCCTCAAAATGATGACCATATATCACATATATGTTAAATATTCCTTACAAAAGCTCTATGTGGTGGGCTAGAAGACCGTGCATGGACCATGAGACCTGTATGGAATTTGTAAAGACTTAGACCCTTAATTTAAATCTTGGTTCATAACAACCATCCTTAGTGTTACAAATCTTGTAGATATGGCCACCATATTCCTCTTGCAGGTTAACATTTTCCTATGAAGGGATTATGTGATAACTGAGGCCCTACACATTTCCCATGAGCTATAGGGGAAAATATTGGTGTAAGGCTTTGTATTTTTGCATTGGACCATTGAATGGGAAATTAGAACCACACTTATCATCCCAAATCTTTGAATGGGCACTGTATCCCTATCACATGCAAAACTATGGTGGCTCGAGGCCCTGTACATCACCCATGATCCTCAAGGACAAATGCTATGGAAAATAACCTATATCTTGGAACTAAACCATGTTCTAGGCACTAAAACTAACCTCTAATGTGGAAAACCTCAAAATCACCACCATAATGCACTCATGGGCTAATATTTACTACTAATTTTCTATGTGGTTGTTGTGTCCCCATGCATGACCCATGAGCTCTACAAAAAATGTTATGGATCAAGACCTTGAATTTCAACCCTACATTTTTTTATGATCTTGAATACCATCTATGGTGTGCTAAATCTTGAAAGAAACAACACATCTCACTCATATTCCAAAGACAAATATTATGGGCCAATAACTTGTATTTTTGTATCAACCCTAGCTTGGACACCAAGAAGCATCCCCATTATATGATCATATCTCATTGGCATGATGAACATTCCATTTGTAAGGTATGTGTGGTGGTGGAACATTGAAGGAGTGGTTATTTTTTTTATGAAAGTGTTAGAACTAATTAAGATGCCATCAAAGGTGTGAAATTCCAAAATAATAATACTAATATTAAAATTTCATTTGATAAATACTTATGGGAATACAATATAAAACTTAATTTAGAAAAGGTTAAATTATATTTTTTTCTTATCATAGATCAATGACATTTAATGGGGTGTATTGTGGTTTCAAAAAAAATAAGGAGGTGAACCTGCAAAACCGTAACAATCACATACACTAATATGTTTGTTAGCCAAAATGGGGATTGAGCTTATTGTCAAACATATCAAGAAGTACTGTCACAAAGTTTATTTCTAATCCTACATGTCCATCCTAGGGTGTGGCTCCTTAGACTCTATGTCTTCAACTCTTGCACCAACATTAGCATCAATACCATAATCAAACATCAAAGATAAAATAACCAATTTGTTTTTTGACCAAGGAACCACACCGAGCTCAATACTCATGATTCTCATTTCTCCATGATCATACGCTAACTTTGTTTCTCGTGTTGATTTGCTTGTCATAGATTACTTCTATAAACCACCACAATTATTACCAAAAGAAGTAATCCTTTCTCCTCGTATCATGGTTATTGTTTGTGTTACATAGGTTGCTACAAGATGGATTGTAGTCCTTGAGTTGGAATTTATGCCAAGGATGCTAAAATACCACCACACTTAAGTTTGGGTTGGGGACCAAATATCTATTGGCTTCCATATTGAGATATAATTACCTATTACAATGAAACACATATGTGTATATGCATTGACATAAAGTTCCTATATTGGTATAACTTTTTCCTAGATGCCATCATCAAGGATTCTATATTTTGTTAGTCTCATCTAGGAATGCTTGGCTTGGATATGTATTTTGTCAATTTTTCCCAGGACCACATCAAGTCAGAAATGTGCCTTCAAGGGTATTTAACTTGGTTTGGGAATGGAAATTCCTTTAACCTAACCACTTGAGTGCAAGCTAATTGACCTTACAATCTTTGTATTTTCTCACAATTGGGAATGTGCTATTGAATATGTAGATCACAGATGAGTTCTCTTAACATATGGAAAATTGCATGATAACAAGGGGGAAAGGGGGATTCTGAATTTAAAAGCTACACTAGACAAGCCCCTCATTGAATAATCAACAATTAAAAAGAGGGAAATGAGAAATTTTGAGTTTAAAAATATAGACCAAGGAATTTGCAATAGAACCATCAATCATAGGAAAGTTTGTGTTGTAAGATGTTGTGTTGTTACCACCATCAATAAGAAATATTATATTGTAAGATGTTGTTATGTTTTAAGACGTTGTGTCGGTTGCATTTATAAGTCATTACTTTTATTCTCCCATCGTATAGAGGTGGAATCATAGGTGATGGTATTGTAGGAAAAGTGGAATCCATTATCCATTAAGGATTCATTATAAAAAATAAAAGTTGATACATGTACTCAATGAGTTTGTATCATTACTTTTTATTTTTCTTCATGCTCAATGAACTCACAGTTAGGATAAATTTATATTAGTGAATCAAAAATTGAAATACACAATGTGAGTGTGAGTGGGTTTGGGTTAAGGGTTAAGAACTTATATTCATGTTTTGGAAATAGTGTCAAATCAAAATGGAGACAAGTGGAATAATTAGCAAAGCTACTTAATTACTGCCTCTTAAAAAATAATTAATAATAATAATAGTAATATGTTATATATTATATAGTTGCCATAACAAATATAGTTATGTTGTTTTTTATATTATAGTTGAAATGCTAAAAAACACTACGTCTATTTATTAACATAGATTATTTACCATGTTTTCTTATAATCAACCATAGTAAACCATAACAACTAAGGAATTTAGTAGTTATGGCATAGTAGTGGGTGGGTTGGTCAATGATTATAAGGTTTTTGATTTAGTGGATCAATCATTATAGGACGTGTTGTCAATTGAGCGTAGATTAGGTGGTTGAGAGGAATGTACTTATCCTTCCCACCTGGGTTCAAATTTCGCTTTGTGACACTTGCACATTGAGAGATGACTTTGACTTTGACTATGTATTGCAAAGAAATGATTCAAATTTTTGAAAATGTAAGTAAATTTAGAATCATCCATAACTCCTTTATGGAATCATTTTTAAAGACATCCTCTCTAGTCCCAAGGCTTTAACAAAAGACTAGCACATCGAGTTCACCTAGAATAACATTGAAACTCAAGTTTAAAATACTCATTATTATTTTTACCAAAAATTTCTTAAGAGACAGATACTAGTATCATCTTTGCTGCTAATTACATTTGTTGTAATTTTATTAAATATACATATTTTCTAAAGCATCACATCACATGACTAATTGTAGTAGTTTAATGCATTTATAAAATACATGATACCATGACTAACATTTTTCACTTTTATTTATATTTATATTTAATGAGTAATAATTTTATTAAACATAAATATTTTCCAAAGCATAACAACACATGCCTAATTGTAGTAGTTTAATGCTTTTATAAATTACATGATAACATGACTAACATTTTTAACTTTTAATTTTATTTATATTTGATGAGTATGTAAATTGCATGAGACCATGTCTATAAGATATATCTTAATAGTAATTAAAACAAATTAAACAATCATTGAGTAATAATTTGAAAACTTTACAATGTTTTCATATTGTTAATGTCGATCATTTTTTTCAAAAAAATAAAGAGTAAAGATAAGTCGTGGAGATGTGACACCATTCTTAGGCATAACTCCATCGCCATTTCACGACATTGACCAAAGCCATTAATTTTATTCACAATTATTATATTAATGATTTGTTTTGAATTGAAATATTTTAAGATATTAAATTAACTAATATTTAAAAATATAATTAAAATACACATTTTAACATAAACAATATTAAAGTATATCTGTAATTGAACTTTTATTTTAATTAGTATATATTTAAATTTAATTATTATTTATTATAAAACTATTTAAAAATATAATTAAAATATACATTTTAATATTTTATTAAAGTATATGTTTAATTAAATTATTATTTTAATTAGTATATATATAAATTTAATTATGATTTATTATAAAACTATTTAGAAATGACAACATTATATATTTAATTTCACAAAATCAATAACATAGGAGACCATAGACTTCCTAAGTTAGCTTTTAATTCCAGCCAAAACCATCTTAGGCTCAAGCAAGGTTGGTATAAAGATATCAGGGCCTACCACTGGGAGATCGACGAAAATATTACATTGCAAAATATTAATAACATTAAAAATATTGTTACTTCGAAGTTTAAAGAGAAATTATGGTGTGAGAAATATTTAGAGGCTAAAAGAAAGTTAAGATATTATAAGGAGGTCATCAACCCTACTCTAGAAGATCAAAAGTATCTCTCTGTTTTAACCAGTTCAAAGAAAACAACTAATATAGCTAAGATAAGAACAAACTCTCATGAGCTCCACAGTGAAAGAGGTCATTGGACAGTTCCTAAAACACCATGGGTGGAAAGGATCTGCCATCTCTGTGAGAATAGGAACATTGAAGACGAAAATCACTTCCTCTTAGAGTGCCCTACGTACACCCACATTAGATCTTAGTTTCATAATATTTGTTGCAACACCGACCTTCCTAGCCTTTTAACTTGTCAAAATTATAGTGAGCTCGTGACACTTCTCACCAAGATCTTTGAGCATAGGAATACAATTTTAAATCAAACTAATTAATTGGTTTCTTTAGGTCTGGTAGACCAAATTTGGTCTCAGTGAACGTTAACCATCATCATCATCATCAATTAAATTTATTATTTTTTAAAGACTATCTAGAAATGAAAACTATGTTAACACATGGAAGCCTAATAGTCGCATTGAACAAATCGAACTAGGGTTTCATTAGTATTGTTCACGCTTTATAAATCAATTATGGTTGTGAAGTTATTTATTAACGTTGAGTTTGCATAGTCATGTTCTCTCATACCTCCATCTCTGAAGCACACTATTTGAGATTAAGTGAATCGAACATGAGTAGACTGGCTCTTAACAAAGGCTTCGGGATTACGGTACGTTATGGCGTGAAGAGGGCAGTGTTAACGCAGTGTAAAATAAAACAGTGAAAACTATTGAAGACATCACCTTATTGCATTGGGTAGAGCAAAACTAATCGTAATTAAAAAAAAAATTGATTTTAATCCTCGACAAAAAAGAATAACATGAAAAATTATCACATTAAGGATTATAACACCTATAACCAATTACACAACATATACATGTTTTTTATGTAATTAAAAAATATTTATTTTTTATATCTCAAAGTATAACTTTAGAAACAAAATTTTAATTTTAGAAATAATAGAAAATCAAACTAAGTTAACCTCAAATCGATTACAATGCATTGTCAAAGGTTACATAAATAAAATATTCCTTGGCAGTCACATTCAAAATGGGTAAGATGAGTATATTCTATACCCTAATGATCTAGATGGGTATAGGTGGCCACCCACCTATTCCACTGGCTCAAAATAGTTTCTCATGTTGACAATTTTCTTGTAATTTTCGAGTCCTAAACTTTCAAGGCCGTTTTGAGGCCCTAAACGACGTTTTTTGGAGATTCGGGGCCAAATAGTTACCATTGGCATCATTTGGCCGACCAAAAGTTGTAAAGCTTAGATAGACCTTTCCAACGAGCTATTGAACACCCAAATCGGAGATCGTATGCAAAAGTTATGACCTTGGGAAGTTGACTATTCAACTTACCACCTTCGGGCCGCAAACTTTATGACGGTTCATCTTCTAGGGTTACGTTTTGGACTTTTGGGGTTCTCAACTCATTCTTATTATAAATAGGCCCCTTTGGCCTCATTTTTTATTCAGCTTGTCACGAGTGAGTGTAGCCTCCACGTCTCTTCTCAGAGATACAGCTACCACCATTCTAGCTACTTTTGTTTTACAGTTTGTTCTATTTCATTCATTTAATAGAATCTGAGTTCACTGTATCACTGTGTTGATTGCCATATATATCTGTGCATTTGAATATATATATTCTCTTTCATTTCGTTTTCACATAAATCCGGATCACCTAAACAATCAAATTTATGTGCAATTGATGATAATGATTCAGACATCCAACTAATATCCAATGAATCTAACAAGCAACTAATATCCAAAAATTATTCTGAATAATCATGGATCTATAGATGTGAATGGAAAATGATAATGTATAACATTCCATGGATTTCAATCTCATGGAAGGAATATCATATGAATGGAATCAATTTAACTTACACTGATGTAAACATGAAAATGATGTTTCGAACTTGCAAACTACTGCCTACTAACATATATCCAACTTCATTCCCTATTTCATGGATATACTTTTCATTTCATTTCAAAATCCAAATCCAATGAATTTATCATTGGTTAGTTGGATATTTTGAACATGCATCATCACCTTAGCTTTTTTTACAACTTTGAGAGGAAAAATCACTTAGGGGTGTAGAGGTAACAAGCGTTGTTTGCATAGTCGAGTGGGCTTTCTTTGCAATGAAGGAATATTGAAAGATGCTATCAATATTCTATGTATTAAATACCAAAACAAAGCATTGCAGATAGATTCCAATCTCCAAGTTTCTCTCTTGCAAGGATTTACATAACTACATGGTTGAAAAAGTTTTTTACACTACGGAAAATAAACGTGTCAAGGATCAGGATGCATGCCAAATGTTTTACAAATTTCCGAAGAGAGATACAGTGTCATGGAAAACAACTATATAACATACAACATTGCAATATTCTTTACCAAGGGTCTTCCTGACTTGTCGAAGCTCGCATGCTCGCTACACCTCGAATTAGTCAAATTGGCTAACTGCTGAACACCTTTACCTTGGCACCGCTTTACCAGTGCACACTCTCCTTGATATCACTTCTTTCGATGCGTCCTTCCAAACGTTGAGGTGTTGGATGCTCCATCCTGGGAACTTCTGCCGATACATCATCCTGAACGTTCCTCTGTCGGGCGCTCCCATCGTAGGTGCAACTCTGTCAGTGACACACTCTCCACGAGCGCTTTGTTGTCGCACCTATGACTTGGGTGCTCTTCAAAACACTTGAACCCATTACCGAGCCCACACTCCAAACTAATCCACACGACCACTTCAAAGAACGCCTTCCCAACCGCATTTGGGAGCTCCCCCGCCCACAAGTACCTTGGTTGTTCTGACGCTCTCCTGAGCGCACTTCATGAGCTCATATGACTAGGGAATAGGGGCTCGTTTGAACCTGCACCGCTGAATACCACTAAATCTGCCTACCAAAGGTATCTTGAAACAAACCTGGTGGGTGCGTCATCTAGAGTGCGCTACTATGAGAAGTGCTTTCTTGAGACACTGCTTATGGAGCACGCATGTCTGGAGTGCACCTTCCTGGACGCTCGTATGCAAAGCGCTCTTCCTGAGCACACCTCACCAGATGCTCTGCTGGTGCGAGCCTTCCCTGACGCACTGCTGGAATGCGTTGTTTCTGGACATGTCATCCACATAACGCTCTACCGGAGTGCACCTCATCAGGCGCTCTGCGGAAGCTCTCCTGACGGATGCACTATTGTGGGATGCTCTGCCTAAGTACACCTTCTGGGACACTTCGTTGCAGAACGCCTTCCTGGACGCGTTGTTACGGAGCGCTCTATAGGAGTCCACCTTGAAATCGGAGCTCACTATGTTTGACGCCCTGTGGAGCGCACCTGTAAATTTTGCTAACCGCACTACTTGACAGTGGACTTCTTCTCCCCGGGCACTTCCTCTTGTGGAGCGCTTCCCCTAAGGGAGTGCACCTAAGTGCTAAAAACCTCCAAGTCACACCTTTTTGGTTATGCCTTGGATAGTCTCCCTGTCCACCTTATATACACTTGAATTTTCGCCTATTAAGGAACTTTGTGTCCACTTTAGCCGACTCGCCCAAACAGCCTCCCTCGAGCGCTAACCAACCAAGCGTCGTTTTAACCAATGCTCCACCCAACCGCCCATCCAAGCGTTGGGTGGTGCCCACATTTCATGTGAGGCACCCAACACTTGGGCATTTTTGGTCAAGAGCCCACCTTTTCATGGTCCAAAGGGCATTTCTGTATGCGCTAGGTGAACCCCACCTTCGATAATGGAAGTGGATGTGACACATAGAACCATGAGCATTTGAAAACCTCCATTACGGTCGTCCATAATATTTTACAAAAGGAGAATTCCACAAAGAGATGGAAAATGAATTGATCTGTTGCAAATTTACAAAGACAACAGATATTAGGCCTGGCCCATCCTCTTCTATAAATATTATCCTAGGTGAGGATGTCGTTCGCACAAAATCCTTTAGGATGTTGTGAAACACTTGAGTTTAAGGGGTACTTTCCATTTCTAGATGACCTTGTGCTGCCATTTGTGAATTTTAGGAAAGAGGGACTGCACAATGAAGATCACAAGCATCCTTTGGTGTGACCTGTCCAGTCGAAAGGTTTCCAGTATTATATAAAACATCAGATTTCTCAGTTAATATGATACCAACCCGATTTAATGTAGAATTCTACTTCAACCACTCCTCAATCTAAATACTACTGAGACCCATATCTTCTATTGAGAGCCAACAATAATCTGATAGTTTAGACCCTGGAGGTATTTTAGTGTTGTTTAATGTCGAAAATCTTATTTCAAACAAATGGTTAAGGATGAAAGGGGATAATTTATATGCCTCTTATCCTCCAATATAAGTTTCTACACCAACATAGACCAAATTCCCACTGCCAATCCTCCTCTCCAAAGCTTGAGTGATCTAGGAAAAGGATCTCATGAAGCCATTCCAAATGATGGATGAACCCTTGACCATCTTCTCCTTATTCCAGATCCAAGATATAAGAGAATGTTTCTTGATATATTTAAAATGAATAACTTTGGTCCATAATCTTGTGTGAAATAAACGCCACCACATACTCTTAATTTTGAGGGCCAAGCCAAACTAAATGATGTTTTGATTTTCTAGCGACCATCATTATAAGGTTGAGATAATTTCTCCCATTTAACAAGGTGAATCTTATTACCACCCTAAGCTCCAAACAAAAGGAAGTGAAGCATTTTTTGTCTGACTAGCTACTTAATTGAGGTAGGTATAGTCTCCAAAGATAACTGGTAAACTAGTATTCCTGTAACACCCCGTTTTGACATTTCTACCTGAACTACTATTATATGTGTATTTGTTTGATTGTGAGACCTCGTTGGTTTGACGACACTATGGACATATGGTTCTATTATTTTGCCGAGATATATATGTGTGTGTGTGTGTGATGATAGTATTATGGTCGGTAGTCATGTTTAGATATGTATCATGTGTTAATTATGTCAAATATATGGAAATTACTGAATGATGGGTACGTGGATACCGTTACAGATATCTGTTGAAATAATGAATGTTATGCCAGGTGCATGGCGAATGAATGAGTTTATTGTTGTCATGTTATGATGAGATATATGTGTACATATCGAGGATTATGC